>PVHT021183705.1:25276344-25341550 GCA_004024745.2 Catagonus wagneri | reverse complement strand
TTGCAAATGATTCAACTGACAAGGGATTAATCTCCAAAATTTACAAACAGCTCCTACAGCTCAACACCAAAGAAACAAACAACCCCATCCAAAAATGGGCAGAGGATCTAGGCAGACAGTTCTCCAAAGACATGCAGATGGCAAATAAACACATGAAAAGATGTTCAACATCACTCCTCATTAGAGAAATGCAAATCAAAACCACTATGAGGTACCACCTTACACCAGACAGAATGGCCATCATCAAAAAGTCTACAAACAAGAAGTGCTGGAGAGGGTGTGGAGAAAAAGGAACCCTATTACACTCTTGGTGGGAATGCAAATTGGTGCAGCCACTGTGGAAAACAGTATGGAGATTCCTCAGAAAACTCAAAATAGAATTACCATTTGATCCAGCAGTCCCACTCCTGGGCATCTATCCAGCAGAAACCACGACTCGAAAAGACACATGTACTCCAGTGTTCATTGCAGCACTCTATGCAATAGCCAGGTCATGGAAACAACCTAAATGCCCATCGACAGAGGAGTGGATAGGGAAGATATGGTACATACACACAATGGAATATTACTCAGCCATTACAAGGAACGAATTACCAACATTTATAGCAACATGGATGGACTTAGAAATTATCATGTGAAGCGAAACCAGTCAGACAGCTAGACAGCAAAACCCAATGCTACCGCTTACATGTGGAAACTAAAAGGACACAATGAACTTCTCTGCAGAACAGACAATGGCTCACAGACTTTGGAAAACCTTGGTTTTTCAAATAAGACAATCTGGGGGGGTGGGGGGATGCACTGGGGGTTTGGGATACAAAATCTGTAAAATTGACTTGTGATGATTTATGTACACCTATAATTGAAATAAAATCCATTAAGAAAAAAAAAAGAAAGAAAGGGTGGTAGATAATCTGGGTCAGTGTATGTAGCAGGAAAGGACACAATGCGGTAGAAGTTTGAAGAGTGAATGATGAAAGGATGCCAGAAACATAGTTTAAGTATTTTGTGCAATTTTTGTAGGGCTTGGGTACCAAGTTCCACTGAAAAGCATCAATCCTGTAGCTCCTGACACCTTTAGAATAGATTTTCTACAGATAGATTTTTTAAAAAGTATTTTTAGAAGGCACTGAACTAATATCGTGTCATCTATATGTTTAGCTGACCAGTATGATGTATGTGGCACAAATGTGAGGTTGATCAAATGTATTTTATGATGAATTAAGTCATGCTAATATATACCTAATTCAAAGAAATTTCAGTTCTACAGTAAAGGCATTTGTTAACTGGACTTGAGTGTTAAAGCATGGATTATGTCTAATTAATACAGTGTGTCACTCTTGATTGCTATAAAAAATAACATGCTTAAGGTTTGCATACTTTTTCAGGAAGAAGGTAGCTGCAGATGTATGGCACTTGATTACAGAAGCCATATATTCGGTTACTTTGAAAGTTCAAGACTGCAGAGGACAGAGTGTGCTCTATCTCATACACATGCTTATGAATTAATTCATCTCTCAGTCTCCCTCGTTCATCAGCAAAGCTTGAAGAAACTGTAAGATTTGGGGAAGAAAAGAGATCACTTGCACCATGTATGTATTTTTTAATTGTTATGAAAACTATAAAAAAAGCAAAATAAAAATGTTCAATTAATGCAGAGGCTATTAGAGGATAAAAATGATTTGAAAACAACTTGGCTCCATTAGAATACTTGAGTATTAAATGACTGATAATTAGTAAAATATCTTTTATAAGGCCTTGGTTAATTTTATCAGTTAAGTAGAGACATAGCATTAAAAGAAACCCATGATGTTCTAGAGAGTCTTAATGAAGACATGAAAGTATTTTGAGGTTTTCAACTTTCTTTTGCTCTATATAATTACATATTTTCAAAATAGCTACCCAGATATATTTGTTATCTAAAACAAAGTATCTGTTTCATCAGACCCTTTTATCCAGAAGGATTTCTTTAGGATTTTATCAGCAAAAGTAACTACACAATAACCTATCTGAATTTGACTACATATATTTAAAGCTACAAAAAAGACATCACAAAAATGACAAACCAATTTGGTAAAAGTGACAGTCAATCCTGTTTTTTTTTTATGATAATAAGACAGATTCATATAAATGACAGGACCTAGAAGGAAGTCCACATTTCACAGTATTTAGCAGACACGTCAATTTCACTTTGAAAGATATACAAAAGTTGATGGCCATTTTAACCCTTCACGTTTAAAAAAAAATGCTATCTATCATCAGGAAAAAGAAAGAAAGAAAGAAAGAAAGAAAGGGAGGGAGGGAGGGAGGGAGACAGGCTATAGCAACTACTTAACTGAGCAACCAGAACAGAATTGTGTGCTCATTTTTTCTTTACCTTGTGGTAGTATTTTAGGCAGAGTAAATATTTCCAGCCTGCTTCTTCCTGTATCTGCAAGTGGGTAAAGAACCATCACTTCCACCATCTCTTTTTCCAAAAGAGACACTGTGGATATTTGCAAAATACCTTTGCCGATCTCTGCAAGCAAATGGAAATCAACACCACAAGTAGTCGTTGATAAGTTTATAGAATCTTTCATATTCCCAGGTAAGATATCACATTATAGAAATGCCTTCACTAAATCTTTAGATCCAAATTTATTTACTGGCTATTTAAGTGACCTTTAAACATGATGGTAACATTTTTGATGAACATTAGATGTTTGGGTTGGTAGATTCAATCCAGCTTGGTTGGACTCAGCTTCTTTCCCAGCCAGGGAGGCCTCCAGAGTTTGCCTTGTCCACCCCACTCAGCAGCACCGGCATGCTCTGGGCTCTTCAAAGTCCACTCCAGCCATCTGCCTACTCCTGATACTGGATCTACTCAGGCATCAGATCTTTGCATCTGTAGGCAAGGTACTGAAGATGTGGTGGGACTACACATGCCTCTATCAGTTTATCCTCCAGAAACTCAGTTATTCCACCTCTGTAAGGTGTCCTGCCTGGAGCCCACCTTGGACTTTTTCCAGATTCACTACTACCACTCTCCACGGGGGCTGTTATGCATATGTATACTTTCTCAGGCCCCATCTCAGCTCAACCCCTCAGATGTCCAGTGGATGACATTTCCTCTTACTTAACAGGGAAGACAGAGAACATCTGACACAAACTTGACCTTAACTTTCTTATGCTGAATCTCACATTTTCTGTTTGTTCCTGTTTCCACATTCATTTCTTGACATTTTTGTAGGAACAAAATGCAACTCTCCCTTTCCAACTGTGATTTTGGGTCCATGCCTCCAATGTCCTATTAGACCATGTGCTATCAATTACCCTTTTAAAATTTTCTTCTCTCTTTTATGGCTTTTCCTTTTCATCCTCAAGACTCTCCAATCTTCAAATCAGGCCCTTCCTTCATTCCTTCTTCCCCATCAGTTACCATCTAATTCTCTTTCCATGCAAACTTCTTAGAACAGAAGTTGCCACTTGCTGACTTCCTTTTCCTCTTTGTCCCTCTGTTACAAAGGAGTAGCTCTCCCAGGACTCACACTGATTCCCTCATCACAGCCCTCACCCCACTTGGACTTGTGCCACCATCCACCTGTAGGAGCCAGCCGACAACGAGCAGGTCCCGAAACCTGTGCTGCAGGACTAAGAAAAGAAAGACGACACAAAAGGTGGGGTTGAGAGGTACACATTCTAAGTCCGCCAGACGCTAGGCTCAGAGTGGACCCCGAGTTTATTCTCAGCTTGACTTTTAAACATTTTTCTCCAGGTGCAGACAAGGCATCCTTATGTCAGTTAGCCAGAAGCATTGTTTTACCCTAAGCCATTTTCCAGACTTACTATGCATGGTATTCATTAATTTGCAAGACTGTATCTTAATGCTTTTACGACCGGGATCCCGTTTTCCAGGATTCTTGCCCTCTAAACCGGGGACATTCTGCCATAAACATTTCTAAGGAGTGGCGGGACAGAGATTGTCTTGAGTTGATCAATCTCAGAGCCTGGCGTCAGCACTTAGGAACTTAATGTCCCTGTTACGTGCCGGCAGCCCTCAGATCATGAGTTGGCTCCCCACATCCACCCCTTTATGCAGCCTTCTTTCTTCAAGCTCTTCAAGCTCTTCTTTCTTCAAGAGACTCTCGGTTCTCTTATTACTCTACCCCATCCTTAGTTTTCTTCACTGTCTTGTCCTCCTCTGTCCACAACTTCAAAGTAAGTAGCTTTTCCCATCCCACACTCTGACCACCAGCTGTGTTAAAAAATGGCATATTTTTGCAGGACTTGTACCCATCCTGAGGTTAGACATAGGGCCTACTACACTCCATGTCATTTAATTTACATATTTGGGTTACCTGTTTGATTTCATTAAGCAATTGGATTTGCTTGTACTCTGTCTTATGCCATATCATCTGCTTCCATGATTTCAAGATCAGAATTCTATTATTAAACTTTGAACTACAAATATCCATTTCCAAACTTATGCTAAAAATCCCCAAATGAAGAGTTTATTAGCTTCAGATTTACAGAGCTTGTTAGCTCACCCTGTCCCTAAACACGTATAACCTTCTTTTTTCTTGAGTTTTTACTTCAGTTGATGATGTCACAGACTTCCACTATCTAGGCTAGGAAATCTGGAGTTATTGTGGATTCCTCCCTTTCACACATAGTCAAATATCAAATCCTACCAATCCCATCACTCCTAGCTGTCCCCTCCTTTCTCTTTCTGTGACTGCTGCATGGGCTTATACATTGTAGATAGTAGCACAAGTCCTGAAGGCAGTATTCCTGAGTTTGAGTCCTGGCTTTAGCACTAACTACCTGCATGGCTTTGAGCAAATCTTAACCTCATTGTGCCTCAACTGCCTTATTTTAAATTGGGCATAAGAGTAGTCTCTATCTCATAAAAATTGTCTGTAAGAATTAAACGAATTAAAATGTGCCAAATACTTAGAGCGCTACCACAGGGTAAGGAATCCCTCAATAAAAGTAGGCTATTGTTGTGATTAATATCATATCTTTCCTGAGTTACTATAACAGTTTCTAACCATCTTTTTTAATCCATTCTTTTGCCTTTATGCTCCAGCCTTCACAACGATTCCAGAGCTGTCCTCTAAAAACCAAGTCAAATCACACCAGCCCCATCTTCCAAACATCTAATGATGTGTCATTAAGTATAGAACAAAGTCCAGACTCATAGGAATGATGTTCAAGAGGCTCTGACTTCTTTTAGACTTTGTCACCATGATTATCACTTAATAAACGCTTCTATTTACCTGTTATGCCAGACTTCTTACCATTCCAGGTGCCTTTGTTCAGACTTTTATCTCAAGCTAGAATATTATCTAGCCCCATCCTCTACCACTTTACATCTTTGGAAAATTTTCCCCCAGTCTTCTGAGCACCCCTTTCACTTCTGCTCCTTTCGTCACACCTGGCAGAATTCATTGCTTCTTCCCCTGAGCCTCCATGGCACTCTGCTATTCCTCTTCCACTACACTGTTTCTTTGACCTTTCCATGCTCCCGCAAAGCCTAGGTTCAGCATTTTACATCTGATAGCCACTCAATTTTTAAAAATAGATACATGGATTTTAAAATGTATTTTGCACAAAAATACACAACATATTTTGTATGTAAAGACAGAGAGAGAAAAGTTAATAGTTCTTCCCATCATTACCTAAATGCTAACTTGCTTCCCAGATCTGTGGTTTACCTGGGCATTCTGATGCATATTACTGAAAAAAGCTGGATATCACTTTGTTTAAAAAGGAAACTTTAAAGATGCATGTAACAAAACCTTCTTTATATATCTTAATTGAACAGAGACCAAATATTATTTTAAAAATATTTCAGGGATAAACCAACTCAATTTTCCTTTGTAGTAACATTAGAAACATTTAGCCATCTCATTAATTCATTAATTGATTCAAGAATATTTATTTAACATCAACTATATACCAAGTAGACATATTAGAACCTCTAAATACGATGTGGGAATTCTCCTAAGTAACTCTGAACAGTTATTTAAATGTTTCTGTTTTAGAAAACAGTCTACAAATAATTGTTTCACTACAGCCCCACTTTCACAACTTTAAATTCTTTAGGATAAAGTGACCAATATTTTAAGTAAATAAGCATTCTGTGCAGTACCTATGAATCCAAGAATCTGAAATAAGCTTGAGGGTTTGGCATTGATAACAAAGATGTATCCTTCTGATGTTCCAACTAACAGATACATTCCTCTCTGGTCATACCTAGAAGAGAAAAAAATCTGATTATCAGATTCTACTTATTTCACTAATAAGATGGTAAACAAATTTACTGAATGACAGCATGGAAATATATTCAAATCAATTATTTTATAGATTGTGACTTTTAATATTATAAAAAGGGAGGTGGTTATATATAAATGTAATCATTACATTCTAGGCTAATTCTGTTTCCAAATTGCAACTTACAAGTACCCAGTCAAGAAGATTCACTAAAGCTGGGCAACCATTTTGTCATTAGTGAATGAAATATGACAGCAGAGCTTTCTTGATATTTCAAGTGGAAATAAGCAATTCTCAAATTAGTGATGAGTGGAACATTGAATACACTTCAGTACCAGTCCTGGCAGGAAGAGTGCAGTGAAATGTCTATACTTTCACCAAATTAGAAAACAGTGAGAAATGCAAATTAGGGTATGAAAGAAAAATTTAAGAAAGGAGAAGCACCAAAAAATACAGTACAGAGGAGCAGAATGTGAATGGAGGGAGATTACAGATCCTTCCCCACTGAGCTGGCGGCAGCAGAGCTTGTAAGAAAAACACAAAGAGTAGAAACACAACTTCTCCAGGTACTAGCTGAGTAATCTTGGGCAAATCCTTCTCTTAACCTCTCTGAACCTAGTTTATCGCACTTGTGAAACAGGGACAAGCATAATACTTTTCTGGAAGTGTAGCAAGTGTCACACTAAATAAGGTGCAATGTGTGACAGCACCTCATTCTGTAAGCAGGGCATAAATGTCATTTCTTATTAATACTTACCATGATACATTAACAAAAGAAATAATAACAAATAAGTCCAAATCCAATGTCTCTATTCTACCTTCTTACAAGCACTGCTTCAAAAAATTTGAAATCATCTAAATGTCTACAAGTATACTCCTTTTTTTTTTTTTTAGAGGGGGGCACACCTGTGGCAGACAGAAGTTTCCAGGGCAGAGACTGAACCTGTGCCATAGCAGTAACCTGAGCCACAGCAAAGACAATGTCAGATCCTTAACTCGCTGAACCATCAGGGAATT
The DNA here is from genome assembly GCA_004024745.2 of Catagonus wagneri. Classification (NCBI taxonomy): domain Eukaryota; kingdom Metazoa; phylum Chordata; class Mammalia; order Artiodactyla; family Tayassuidae; genus Catagonus; species Catagonus wagneri. Next base: position 25,334,278 of record PVHT021183705.1, on the reverse strand, counting down.
CCCGATACACTATATTTTAAAAATTATGATACAATCATATAATGGAATACTATGGGGCTGTATAAAAAAAAGAATGAGCAAGGTCTCCACGCGTTGATAGAAGATTTTCTCTAAGATATACCATTAAGTGAAAAAAATTGAGGTGCAGAACATTGTACATGGTTTGCTGCCCTTTAAGAGTGAAGGCAATGACTCTGGAGCCCAACCATCTGCGTTCAAACCCTAACATTTGCCATTTATCATGTGTGTGATATTAATTATTTAAATTCTTTGTGCCTCATCTTCCTTATCTGTAAAATAGAGAGAATAAGAATACCTATCTCATGAAGTTAATACAGCAGAAGTTCCTGGCACACACTAAGTACTTGGTAATCACTCATGTAATTAAAAGTACTCATCCTTTTGCTTGTTTGTGGATAAAATATCTCTCCAGAAGAAGACATGAGAAACCGGTAAATGGCTGCCTCCTCCAGGCAGGAGAACTGGGTATTTGGGGACAAGGGTGGGAAACTGCACTACATGCTCCTCTGTACTTCTTAAATGTTGATCTGAGTCAATATACTAACTTTCAAAACAACACATTAAAGAAATTAGAGCTTCACTAGAATTCTCAAGATAGGCTGGACAAAGCTGCTGCCAGAAGCAGGCAATACTTACAGGAGGTGCTGCACTGGTGATTCAGAGAGAAAGGCCTTGTGAACTGCCTGAGGGGATTCCACATTCCGGACATCGAGGAAGTGGACAAAGCCATCCTTGGTCCCCACGGCTGCAGAGAGGGAGGAGGGAGAGCAAGCCAGAACTGTTGCCTGTTTAAATAAACGCAAAGCAGAAACAGACCCACAGATATAGAAGACAAATTTGTGGTTTCCAAAGGGGAGAGAGAAGGGGGGAGGGGCAAGTTAGGGGTGTTATGGGTGGGATTAAGAGACACAAACTACTATATATAAAACAGATAAGCATCAAGGGTAGACTGTGCAGCATAGGAAAGTTTTTTTTTTTTTTTTGCTTTTTAGGGCTACACCAGAGGCATGTGGAAGTTCCCAGGCTAGGGGTCAAATCGGAGCTACAGCTGCTGCCCTACACCACAGCCACAGCAATGCAGGATCTGAGCTGTGTCTTCAAACTACACCACAGCTCACAGCAATGCTGAATCCTTAACCCACTGAATGAAGCCCTAGTCAGGTTCGTTAACCACTGAGCCATGAAGGGAACTCCCTCGCATAGGGAATTATACTCACTATCTTGTAATAACCTATAATGGATTATAATCTACAAAAATACTGAATCACTATGCTGTACACTTGAAAATAACACAATATTTTAAATCAACTCTATTTCAATATAAACAAATAGAATAAAATAAGCCCTCAAGCACTCAATTTTACTGCACCAGAAAATGAAGCCTGTTCTCTACATATAAGAATTCTACAGTTTATTTGAAAAGCCTGCAGAATGAGAAGAGTGGCAAGTGTTGCGTGGCATTACAAATTATACACTCAACGTTCTTGAACTAATCAACTTCACAAGAAGTCAATGAATCTGCATATCATAATCTTTTATCCTAAAATTAGAATGATAAAAATACAAGGAAATTTCTTGAACTTTAAACAATGGCTTCATTTTCATCCCTAAATGATTGTGAAATGATTATACCCAATAATAATGAAAAAATAAAATAAATTTAAAATACATTCTGATCATCTTTTAGACATCTTTAAAGGATGTTAATGATTTTTAAAATCAGCATTCCTCTGCAGGACAATGGTAGATCTTGGGATGCTGGGGAAGACAAGAAAATAACTATTTCACTGACCATGTAGCCTACCACCAAAGAAAGTCATCACAGATTCCTGCTTATCTCACAGTCATTTATGGAAGATGATGCCTGAGAGAATAAATGTGTTGTCGTGATACTTAAGGAATCAGATTCATTCCTCTATAGTTGTCACCAACAAAGACCACTGAAGTCCCCAGGAAACATAAGGTGGAATCTAGGTGATAAGATAATGTGTATCCTCTTCTTTGTGCTTAGTCTAGTTTCACTTGCCCATAGGGTACAGTGTGCAGAGACCTCAAACTGGGCACTTCAGACCAGAGCTCCTAAAGTAAAATGGCTGGGACACCTCAGCTTGGTGGCCACATGGAGAAGCACTGCACGGGACACCCCAATTCAAGATGGCTTTGGGTAGGTTCAGAGAAGCTGCAAGCGTTGTGTGAGAACTCTGCCCCACCCTGCTAAGCTAGGGAGAACCCTATAAGGCAGCCTGGCCTGTCCCCTCTCAGGACAGCGTGTGCTCTAGAGCAGAGGCTCACACTCTCTATTCTTTGATCAAAGAATAAAACTTTCCTTTGCTTCTGAACCCAGCTTGACCTTGCTCTATTGGCACGAGCAACACCAGAGAGGAACCCTGTTGGGGCCGCCTCAAAAGGCCTGGCAATCTAATTACATGTTGTAGGTTGCTTTAAATAAAATAATGAAACATTAGAACTAGAAAAGATCTTACGAGATCATCATTTTGCATACTACAAAACAGAGGCCAAGAAAAACATAGCAATTTGCAGCAGGATTCAGTAACCAGTAACCAAGTTCAGAGGACAACTCAGATGTGCCTCCAAAGTGGTTAAGGTTTGGTTTACTGCGGCAACGCTGGACCCTTCAAACATTGTGTAAGCCCAGGGATCCAACCTGCATCCCAGTGCCCCAGAGATGCCACTGATCGCATTGCACCACAGTGGGAACTCCAAGATTTGTTTTTTTTTAACTGAAAGACTTAATGGGAGCTTGCAGTGTGTTTATGTTTCCTCTAAATCAGTTGAAATTATCCTCCATTCTAGGGTAATAGTGGGCTAAGCTAAAAATGTAAAGTCGCACTTGGAGGGGTATTATGTACCTTAGCAGGTACCATCAAAGGAAGCACTAGTGTTCAGGATCCTGCCATCATGATGCTAGGCAGGGTTCTCTGAGGACCATTGCTTAAAATCTTCATGGGAAAGAGTCCTGGGCACAGGCTGAGAGATATGGCCTCAGCATTCTAGGTCAATCCACTTACCAATTCCCCACTGGGCAGCAGTATCCTCCAGTAAGGAAAAACCACTGACTCTCTCCAATAAGGGCTGAACCACAGAAGTGTACCATGTCTTGTTTGGCACTCAGTGAAGGGTTGTCTAATTAAGTGTGACAGTTGTCCAAATATCTCCCCTCTGGTCAAGCGAAGGGAAGATATCTGAAGCAGATAGAGGGCCTTTTCTGGTACCTATGTTCCTCCTTAGCCATAAAGTACAAAGTAAGTCCTGATTATATAGAGCCTTGGGTGCGTTGCTAGCATCTGTATGTCTCTCATCTGAAAAAGGAGGTGTGATCAGATGAGCTTTAAGAACTCTTCTAGTTCTAGTAATTCTAACAGAAATGAATACATAATAATCTTTGTCACACAGAGTATGGAGTCTACACATATTCTTATAGGTAAGAATTTTTATTTTTACTTTTTGGATGAGTTTAGTTATTTCATTAAATTATATACCTTTTGTATCTTATTATCCTCTTATGTGTGGAATGGTGCTTCATCTTGTTTTATAATGGAGATTTTAATTTATAATGTGGAAGGATTGAAACTTCTCTACCTACTCCCAAGATCCATATCTCATCCAGAACTGTGTGAGATAGAAAATGATAATTTAAGAAAAAATAGCATTATCATTGTTTCTTGGTCTTTTTATATTTTTAAAATTATTATTTTATGTAAAATGCACTGTGAACATGGTAGAAAGAATGGTATCATGTTGTGGTAGATTAGGGAGAGGTTTAGCTGAGCAATTGTGGGGGCCATCCGATATTCATACACCTTTCTTCTGGAAAATTTCTTGAGTATCCATTGAGAAACCATCCCTCCTCCATTTTCAGGGTTGAGTGGAAAAGATCTGACTCCAATTTCCAAGGCTGATTTTGAAGCCAGTTAGCATTTCTCATTCTCCTATCCATAGTGATTAGTTCAAGGTTATTTTTAAAACATTAAGAGATATATAATATACTAAGCCTTCTGCAAAGGAGAAAATTTTTTTTTGTCTTTTTAGGGCCACACCCATGGCATATGGAAGTTCTCAGGCTGGGGGTCGAGTAGGAGCTGCAGCTGCTGGCCTACATCACAGCCACAGCCATTCCAGATCCAAGTTGCACCTGTGACCTACACTGCAGCTTATGGCAACACTGGATCCTTAACCCACTGAACGAGGCCAGGGATCGAACTCGCATCCTCATGGATTCTAGGTGTGTATGTTACCGATAAGCCACAGTGGGAACTTCCAGGAGAAATTTCTTTTCTTTTCCTCCACCCACTGTTGGAGGCTTTCTTCTCTGATGATCTGATGTGAGGTTGACACCTGTGGCATTTGGGTACCACTAAATGAAGCCTAAGACAAAACTAAAGACACAGTATAAAGACAGAGAGAAAAACAAGATTCTTGGTAATATCATTTGAGTTGTTGGATCAAGCCACAGCTGAAGCCAGATAAGTTTTATACTTTATAGTTGATTAACTCCTATATAGCTACAATCAGCTCTATAGTTGATTAACCCCTACTTTTTAATTTTTGGCTGATCAGAGTGGCAATTTTCTTTCTTTCCTAACTAATCCCCTTGAGGGATTTATCTAGTTATGGCCAAGGGAATATTTTGTTTTTTGAGTAAAAGTCCTTAATTGCTAATTCAAGATTCTCCAGCACTCTCCCCATAACATGGCACTGAGAAGCCTCCATCAGACTTGTTCCCTGAGAGACCATGTGGAGCAGAGATCCTGTCAATCAGTGACAAACTTATAGCATGAGTGAGATACAAACCACTAGGGTTTCAGAAACAACTGCCACCACAGAAAAATTTGTTCTTTCCTATACACTAATATGGTACCTTATGTTCCACCCTCTGTGCTGAGAAATATACTTTATACACAAGAATTACTCTAAATATATAAGGTAAAAATGCAATAAGGCATCTGTAATGAATATTTCCACAGACTATTGACATCTGAATATAAGAAAGTTAGATTAGAATTCAATTTTTTAAAACATTAATTTATAAGGCATACTTACTGGGATTTTCAGATAAATCCTACTGGCACACAAACCATCTTCTATACCCCAAATACCAACTTCACCTGAAGCTGTGAGTGTCTGTAAAAGAAAGAAAAACTGAAATGGAAAACAAGACTCTGCTATGGGAACATACCTTTCTAGTATGTCAATCACTCTGATGATTTAGAATAAAATTTCATTTTATTTATGTGGATTATAATTACTTTTATAATCTCAATGTCAATATTTATGTTTGAACACAGATTAACCATTATCTTTAATACAATTTAAGTAACACATAATAACTACCTATGATTAGAAAGTGAACTAGATTTTTTTTTTCTGTATAACATAATTGAATTAAAAGTTATTTGGAAATTCAATGAGCTTGTTGCCTAGTGAATAAGCCTAGAAATAGAAAGTTATAATTGGTATTTTAAAAAATTAATAGACTTTGCTTTTAATAGGAGTTATTATTATTAAATACCCTGTAAGTTATAGGGTTTTTTTTATAGATGTTCTTTATCAGCTTGAAGAAGTTCCCCTCTATTTGTAGTTTTCTGAGAGGTTTTATAATTTTATTATTAATTATGGATTCATTTTCTTTAATAGATATAGACTTATTTATATTATCCATTTCTCCTTACCTGAATTTTGGTAGACTGTATCTTTCAAAGAATTGGTCCACTTCCATTTGTATCCACTTTCAAATGTGAATCGGTTATCACATTTTTGGGCCTAGAGTTGTTCATAACACAGCTGGCCCTCTATTATATCTGCAGGTTCTGCATCTGCAGGTATGGAAGGCTGACTGTACTATGTCATTTTATATAAAGGACCTACTATTTGAGGATTTTGGTTCCACAGGGTGTCCTATAACCAAACCGCAGGGTACTGAAAGATGACTGTATTCTTTTATTATTCTCTCAGTGTCCATGGGGCCAGTAGTGATGACCTCTCTTTCATTTATGTTTTTAATTTTATTTTTATTAGAGTAGAGTTGATTTACAGTGTTGTGTCAATTTTGCTGTACAGCATAGTGATCCAGTCATATATATATATATATATATATATATATATATATATATATATATACACACATTCTTTTTCTCATTATCTTCCACTGTGGTCTATCCTAAGAGACTGGATATCCCTCTTTCATTTCTTTTATTTTTTTTTCCATTAGAGTTAGTTTTATTGAAGGAAGATGTATTGGCTAAGACATCAGCTTGTTTCTAACTCTTTTGAAAAAACATTACGGAATCTTATCATCCACCTTGACCATCTCTAGAGAGCAGGCCCTTGGTTTTCCCAGTACCATCTGCAAAAACTGGACTTGTTACATTTCCATGAGATTAGATGCCCTTTTTCATCAGAGTTACCAGCCATTTTTCAGCTTTGTTAATGAAGGAAGCTCTCCTTGCTCTTTTTTTTTTCATTGCTTAATGAATTTTATTACAATTATAGGTGTACAAAAATCATCACAACTCAATTTGATAGCATTTGCTTCCCAAACCCTCAGTGCATCCCCCCACTACCCCCCAGATTGTCTTATTTGGAAACCAAAGATTTTCCAAAGTTTGTGAGTCATTGTCTGTTCCCCTTTCACTTCTGATATTAGTAATTTGTATCTTCTCTGTCTGACTCCCTTTCTCTTTCTTTAACACTGCTACAGGTTTATCAATTTTATTGAACTTTTTGAAGAATCAGCTTTTGGTTTCTTGGATTTTCTCTACTGATTTTGCTTTTTGTTTCATTGCATTCTACTCTCATTTTTATTATTTCTTTTCTTCTGCTTACTTTGGATTTATTTTTTTTCTATTTCCTAAAGTGGTAGCTTAGATTATTGATTTTAAACATTCTTCATTTCTAATACATGCATCAAATGCTATAAATTTCCCTTTAAGCACTACTTTCACCTCAAAATCACATTACTCTTGATATTTATTTAGTTCAAACTTTTTAATTACTCTTGAGACTTCTTTGACTCATTTGTTATTGAAAGTATTTACTCTCCAATTATTTTATGGGTTTTCCAGTGTAATCTTTCTGTTATTGACTTCTAATTCAATTCCATGTAGCCTGAGAACATTAAATTGTATAATTTATATTTCTTTAAAATGGTTAAGGTATATTTTATGACCAAGAGTGTAATCTATTGTGGTGAACAATTCATGTGAGGTTGAAAAGAATGTCATTTGATGAGGTAGTCTATAGATGTCAACTACATCCAATTATTGGTTATTGTTAAATTCACCAGTGATTTTGATCTTCTGCCTGCTAGTGATGGCCCTCTGAACAATTTAACATTTCTCTCAAGGTAGTTCTGCTAGCGAAAAATTCCCTTAATTTTTTTTTGTCTGAGAAAGTATTTTTCCTTCACTTTGAAGGATAGTTTTGCTGAATACAGAATTCTAGGTTGGTGTTTTTTTTCTTTCAACACTTTAGATAATTCACTCTACTACTGCTTACTTGATTTCTCAAGAGAAGACCAATGTAATTCTTACCCTAGTTCCTTCAAAGGTAAGGCTTTTTTTCCCTTTGGGTCTTTTTCAAAAATTTCACTTTGTCTTTCATTTCCCCTAGTTTGAATATGATAAGTGTGGGTGTAGATTTTTTAAAAAAATTATCCTGCTAATGCTCTCTGAGTTTCCCAGGTCTGTAGTTAGTGTCATTTTGAAAAATTCTCAGCCATTATTATTTCAAATATTTTCTCTGTTCCTTCCTCTCTTGCTGCTTCTTCTGGTATTCCTATTATGTGTGTGTTAATACCTTTTGTAATTGCCCCACGTTCTTGGATATTCTGTTCTTTCATTTTCATTCTTTTTTCTCTTCACATTTCAGTGTTGGAAGTTTCTACTGACATTTCTTCATGCTTATTCTTTCCTTTGCCATATTTAGTCTACTGATGAGACCACCAAAAGCATTATTCATTTCTGTTAATGTCTTTGATTTCTAATATTTTTTCCTCTCTTATAATTTCCACATCTCTGCAAATATGGTGTCATTTTTGTTTTGTATCTGTTTTAGCCAGTCATTCTTGCACATTGTCCACTGTTTCCATAAGAGCCCTAAGTATATTAATTATAGTTGTTTTAAATTTCTGGCTTGATAATTACAACATCTCTGCCATATCCAAGTCTTACGCTTGCTTGGTCTCTTAACTGTTGCTTTAGTCTTTTATACTTTGAAATTTTCATTAAAAGCTGGACATATGTGCTGAATAAAAGGATCTGAATTAAATAAGCTGTAGATTGAAGTTTTATGTTTATGGCTAGGAGTTAGACTATGTTTACTGTTTGCTGTAGCTGAATGTGTCAGAAACTAAAATTTCCCCTGATGTCCTTGTTTTTGGTCTGAAATATGCAGATTTTTCCATTGTAATCTCCCTGGTACTGGCTCCAGTGGTAGTTTCTACTTCTGGGCATCTGCTCCAGTAAGCCATGATTCTTTTTATCTGTCTATAACTCGGGGACAATAGTTTTCCCTATTACCTATATACTATGATAGGTCTAAGAGGAACAGTTAATTTTAAATTCACTCAACTTTTTTTCTTATTGCGAGGCTCTTTACATGCTGGACTGGAAACCAAAGATTCATACTGTTCATTTTGACAGATAATTTTTACTCTCTCACAGGATCAAGACTCTTTCAAATAGTTGAAAGCAACTGCAATGTGGTAACAAATTTAAATTCTGTTTCTTGGTGTTCCCATCGTGGCTCAGTAGTTAACGAACCTGACTAGGAACCATGAGGTTGCAGGTTCAATCCCTGGCCTTGCTCAGTGGGTTAAGGATCCAGCATTTCCATGAGCTGTTGTGTAGATTGCAGATGCGGCTCAGGTCCCGCATTGCTGTGGCTGTGGCATAGGCTGGAGACTACAGCTCCAATTAGACCCCTAGCTTGGGAACCTCCATATGCCATGAGTGCAGCCCTAGAAATGGCAAAAAGACCAAAAAAAATTAAATTCTGTTTCCTGAATACTAGGGAGTAGGTAACATAAAAATGTAAATCAAAGGAGTTTCCACTGTGGCTCAGTGGAAACGAATCCAACTAGTAACCATGAGGTTGTGGGTTTGATCCCTGGCCTCTATCAGTGGGTTAAGCATCCGGTGTTGCTGTGAGCTATGGTGTAGGTCGCAGATGCGGTTCAGATCTGATGTTGCTGTGGCTGTAGTGTAGGCTGGCAGCTACAGCTACAATTCAACCCCTAGGCTGGGAACCTCCATATGCCTCTGATGTGGCCCTAAAAAGCAAACCAAAAAACAAACAAAAAATGTGAATCAAGTATTTAAATCCTAAACATGAAAATCTTGTCTACACCATTTTATTGAGTTAAAACAACCCTATGAATAGACATAATTCTTATTAGAGAACATCTGGCAGAAAAATCACATAACCAAAACCTCAAGATCAGAAGAAACCTTAAGCACTACCTATTCCATAGTCTATGTATTTTTTAATTTTCTAGAATCCCCAAAATCTCAATGGACTTTTGAGGAATCATATGAAAAGTGAAATATATTTCTTGAGATCAACAAAAGGTAAACAGTTAAGCACCAGAAAAAAACTTTCTTTTCTAAAGGTAGAGGGTGTTTTTTTTTTTTTTTTCCGAGGTGGACTGAGTATATGTTTTGTGCATGGCAACTATTTCATTTTCATCCTTAGATGGGGCTGCATCACTCTCAAAGAGGTAAATACTAATAGTTTAAAGAGACTTAACAATTCATTAGCAATGAAGGTGTTTTAAGATCTGGCTTGGAAAGCTTGGATAGTGAATACAAACAGGATGGCTCCTAAGTTTTAATTGCTTTGGTTGTGTTCAGAGACAATTTTGTGAAATCACAATATGATGATGTCATTCTAAGTGGAAAATAGATCCAGTGATGGAAGTGGTTGGTATTTTGACCACATCTTCAAGAATACTCTCTGCCCCCTATTTACCACAGGTTGCACAACACTCTCCAAAATCTCATGTTTAAATCATACTGTGAAACAATAAAATATATTCCTTACCATGCAGTATTCACTTCCAGGTGTGATAAAATCTGTTGCCTGAAATTTCCCATCACAAGCTTCTAGGATTTTTTCAAAGGTTGGCTCCTCACCAAAAGTATAAATAGAAACAGATCCCTGTTAAATACATCAAAAAAGAAAAAAAATGCAATTGTTGTGTGTGAAGTTCAATAAATATTTATTAAATGCTTACTGTGAGCAAGGCACTGTGTGGGAATTAGTGATAGGAAATTAGAGATAAACTCAGTAAGGCCCTTAAGGAACTTAAAATCTAGATCCTTGACTTGTTTCTTTATTGATACATTCATTCACTCATCAATTAAAATAAAAAACATTGTTTTCTTCATTTCCAGGAATTTTTTTTTAGTTTATAAAGTGTAACAAAGCACTTTTTCCTGACTTCAAAAATAATGTCTATTTATACAGAAAATTTGGAAAATGTAGAAAACCTGGAAAGTTGTTAAGATGAACTCAGTCTTGTCACATACTAAACCATGGTGAGCACTAATGAAAACTTTTAAGTAAATGTTTGTGAAAATTGTGGAAGTGTGGCTGTTATGTTATGACTTACAATTTTCACCAAATTCACCTCTCCAAAAAATCTATCCCGTATAATTTTCACCAAATTCACCTCTCCAAAAAATCTATCCTGTATATTATGAATTTGTGCCAGGTAACTGTAAGATGGTATGGTTGTTTACCGAGCAATAAGAAGCTGGCCTTCAACTGATCACAAGATCTTCAAGTTTACATGAGTTAAACATGAATAATTTTTTTTTTGCTTATATAAAAAATACAACTTTGTAGGAGTTCCCTTCGTGGCTCAGTGGTTAACGAATCCGACTAAGAACCATGAGGTTGCGGGTTCAATCCCTGGCCTTGCTTAGTGGGTTAAGGATCCGGCGTTGCCGTGAGCTGTGGTGTAGATTGCAGACGCAGCTCAGATCCCACGTTGCTGTGGCTGTGGTGAAGGCCAGCAGCTACAGCTCCTGTTAGACCCCTAGCCTGGGAACCTCCATATGCTGCGGGTGCGGCTCTAGATAAAAGCAAAAAGACAAAAAAAAAATTACAACTTTGTAAAGTCTAAAATTTGGTAGGTATTTACTGATTTTACCTCAACAAATATTAAGTGGATATACTGTGCCAGGCACAGCCCTAGATGCCAGGGCCACATCAGAGGACAAGACAGACAAGAGTTCTCTACCCTCAGAGAGCTTACAAGAATGTAAGAGATTTGGCCAGTAAATATCTAAATAATATAGATTGTTAGTTAAAGAGCAATAATTGTAAGAAGAAAAAAATAAAGCAGGGAAAGATAATATGACATTTCAAAATAAGAAGGTGAAATTTTAAGCTGAGTGTTCAAGAAAGGTTCTATAGAGAATGTAACTTTAGATAAAAGACTTGAAGGAAATGAGGAAAGGATTCATATGGATTCTGTGGGAAATGTATCCCAGACGGAAGGAATAGTCAGTGCAAACACTCTGAGGGAGGAGTATGCCTGGTGAGTTTAAGAAAAGTGCATTATGACCAACATGAGTAAAGCAGAGTGAACAAGAAGAGCGGTGAGAGATAAGGCCATGGTAGGGAGTGGAGTCCACATGATGAAGGGCCTTGTAAAGTCTAGTGAAGATGCTGGCTTTTACTTAGAATAACATGGGAAATCCCTGGAGGCTTCTAAGTAGTAGAGAGAAGTGCTTTGCTCACTTTGGCTGCTGTTGAGTATACATAGTTTGTCATGTACTGAGGAAAGTATATTAAAATCTTTTGAGATCATGACTTTGTTTCTCTTTGTCATTTTGTCATGTTTTGCTTTATATCTTGAGGCTATTTGGTACATATATTTTTTTAAGTTTATATATTCCTAGTGAATTTAATTTTTTACTATTCTAAAAATAAGCCCACTTATCATTAGTAATGATTTTTGCCTGGAGGTCTATTTTGTCTAATATTAATATTATTTCCACTGGCTTTCTTTTGGTAAATGTTTGCATAGTATGTCTTTTCTCATCTTATTTACTTTCTATCTTTAATTTACTTTCAACGTTATTGCATTTTTAAAATTTTACTTTCAAACTTATGCTTTAGATATGTCACTTGTAAACAGTGCAGAGTTGGGCTTTACTTTTCTCTTTTTTAAAATCCAATATGGTAATCTTTGCTTTTTTAACTAGACTAATTATTCCATTTTGTTTCAACTGTGATTACTAATATATTGGAGTTTAAACAATATATTTTAATTTATGCTATTTTCTTGTTTTGTGTTTCTTTTTCTCTCTTATCTTGTTTTTTTTTTTTTTTATTTCACATTTCACTTTCCCGCTCTATAGTATGGAAATTTCACCTGCTGTTTCAGTTCTTTTATGATTACCTTAGCGGTCAGAACATGCAAACCTAATGTTAAACATCAGAAGTGACTTAAAACCTCTACTAACCTCCTGGGCAATACAATAACTTTGAAATATTTATCCCTCCAACTTATTGTCCGGGATTTATCTTTAATTTTTTTGTGTGTGTGTGTCTTTTTAGGGCTGCACCTGCAGCATGTGGAAGTTTCCAGATAGAGGTCGAATCAGAGCTGCAGCTGCCAGCCTACACCATAGCAATAGCAATGCCAGATCCAAGTGGTGCCTGCAACCTACACCACAGCTCACGGCAATGTCTGATCCCTAACCCAGGGAGCAGGGCCAAGAATCAAACCCACATCTCTCATGAATATTAGTCAGGTTAATTACCACTGAGCCATAACAGAACTCCTATTGTTTGGAATTCAAAGTTATTTTTGAACCCAACTTCACATATTTTTGCTGTTTTATATAGTCAGCATTGGCTTACTTTCTCTGCACATTTACTACTGCTTTTCACTCTTTTTACATCACAGTTTTTCTATCTGGGGTCATTTTCCTTCTAATTAAAGTATATTCTCTAGAAGTTTCTCCACTGATAATGTGCAGCTAACAAACTCTTATTTTTGGAGTGTCCAAAAAAATGTCTTTTTCACCCCTATATCTAAAAACTATTTTCACTGCATATAGGATTCCAGGTAGCAGTAACCTTATTTCACTAAATCAGAAGTCATCAAACTTTTTCTGCATATGGACAGCTAGCGGGGATTGGATTAAGATGGCGGAATAGAAGGACTGGAGCTCAACTTCTCTCCCAAATAACAGCAAAACTACAAGCAAATGCCGAGCAACCTTCAACCAAATGGACTGTAAACTTCCAAAAAAGATACTCTGCTCCAGAAGACAAAGCGGAGAACACATCAAGAGGTAGGAGGGGTGATTACGCGATAGAAGCGTAATCCCACCTCCCGGGTGGGAAGCCCCACAGACTGGAAAGTAACTGCATCACAGAGACTCAGCTACAGGACTGAGAGTTCTGAGCCCCACGTCAAAACCCAACGCCTGGGGATTGGGCACGGGGAGAAAGAGCCCCCGGAGCATCTGGTATTGAAGGCCAGCAGGGCTTGTGTGCAGGAGCTCCACAGGACTGGGGGAAACAGAGACCCCATTCCTGAAAGGCACACATAGACTTTCATGTGCACTGGGTCCCAGGGCAAAGCATTCTCCATAGGAATCTGGGTGGAACCTGACTGCAATTCCTGGAGGATCTCCTGTGAAAACAGGGGTGACTGTGGCTTGTTGTGGGGGAAGGGCATTGGAGGTGAAGCTCTGGGGGACATTCAGCAGCCTGCATTTCTCTGGAGGTGGCCATTTCTGGGAAAATCTGGTCCCTCCCAACAGCGCTGAGAAGCCCCAGGCCAAACAATAATCCAGGTGGGATCTCAGCCCAATCCATCACTAAACAGGCTGCCTAAAGACCCCTCAGGCACACAGCCAGCATCTAATCTCATCCACAGACAAAGCCCCATCTATCAGAGGGAGAGGAATCAGCCCCACCTACCAGTGAGCAGGCATCACTCCCTCCCATCAGGAAGCCTACAGCAAGACACCTCCATAACAACTTCAGCCACAGGGAAGGCAAACACCAGAACTAAGAGAGGCTACAACTCTATTGTCGACACAAAGGTCACCACACCAAAAACCTACAAAAATGAAAAGACAGAAAACTCTAACTCTGATAAGGGAGAAAGAGAAAAGCCCAGAAAAACAGCTCAGTGATGAGGAGATTATCAGCCTCCCAGAAAGAGACTTTAGACTGTTGATGCTGAAGATGATGCAAGGCATTGGAAACAGACTGGAGGCAAAGATTGATCATTTAAGGAAACACTGAGCAAAGAAATACAAGCTGTAAAAATTAAACAAGAAGAGATGCAAAATACAATCACTGAAATAAAAAATTCCTTAGAAGCAGCCAACAGTAGACTACAGGAGGCAGAAGAACGAATCAGTGAGGTGGAGGACAGATTAGTGGAATCACTAATGCAGAAGAGAAAAGAGATAAAAGATTGAAAGGAAATGAGCTGAGTCTCAGAGAACTCTGGGATAATGTTAAACGCACCAACATCCGTATTATAGGGGTGCCAGAGGGAGAAGAGAGAGAGAAGGGGACAGGAAAAATATTCAAGGAGATTATAGCCGAAAACTTTCCTAATATGGGAAAGGAACCACTCACTCAAATCCAGGAAGCGCAACGAGTACCATATAAAATAAACCCAAGGAGGAACACCCCCAGACACATATTAATCAAAGTAACCAAAATTAAAGACAATGAGAAAATATTGAAAGCAGCTAGGGAAAAGAAACAAATGACATACAAGGGAACCCCAATAAGGTTATCAGCAGATTTTTCAGCTGAAACCCTACAGGTCAGAAGGGAGTGGCATGATATACTCACTGTGATGAAAGGGAAAAACTTCCAACCAAGATTACTTTACCCAGCAAGGCTCTCATTCAGATTTGAAGGAGAGATCAAAACCTTTACAGATAAGCAAAAGCTAAGAGAGTTCTGCAACACTAAACCAGCTTTACAACAAATCCTAAAGGAACTTCTCTAGGCAGAAAAGAAAAGGCCACAACCAGAATCAAAAACACCACAAATGACAAGGCCCACCA
Source organism: Catagonus wagneri (assembly GCA_004024745.2). Taxonomy (NCBI): domain Eukaryota; kingdom Metazoa; phylum Chordata; class Mammalia; order Artiodactyla; family Tayassuidae; genus Catagonus; species Catagonus wagneri. Next base: position 25,319,180 of record PVHT021183705.1, on the reverse strand, counting down.
ATAAAGGCATATACACAGTAAAGATACTAAATCATCCATGCGCAATTATGCTACCAAAATCAGAAATCATGAGAAGAGAGCACAAATGCAGGTCACTGGAGAAGTACGCGCAATTAAGAAACCAACAGCTCAATACAATCTCAGTTATATATGGACAGCTAGTAAATATGTTCGGTTTTGCAGGCCATGCAGTCTCTCACAACTACTTAATTCTACAATTGTGATGTGAAAGCAGCCATAGACAATACATAAATGAATAGTGTTGTGTTCCAGTAAAACATTCCAAGAAAACTTTATTTACAAAAACAATCAGCAGGCTGGTTTTGGCCCACGGGTTCACAATTTTCTGACCCCTGCACTACATCAAAGATATCATTCTACTCTTTCTTACTTACATTATTGTCACAGAAGTCAGCTGTTAGCCTAATTAAAAATCCTTTGAAATAATCTGTTTTTCTAACTGCTTTTAATAATTTTCTCTTTGTCTTTTGTTTTCAACAGTTTCACTTTGCTTTTTCTAAGTGTGAATATCTTTTTATGTACCCTGCTTGGGATTCACTGGGCCTCTTAAAGCTGTAAATTGATGTCTTTAATCATTTCTGGAATACATATTTTAAAATATTTCCTCTGTCCCACTCTCTCTCCTTTTTGGGATTTCAAGCAAACACATGTTGGATCTTTTTGCTACATCATTCATTTCTCTTAACCTCCCTTCTCTATTTCCTATACTTTTATCTCTTGGGTATATTCTGGATAATTTCTTCTGATCTATCTTCCAGTTCAGTTATCGTCTCTTTGGCTATGTTATATCTCTGTCAGACATATCCATTTAATTTTTACATTGTTAGTATATATTTTTTTAGAACTTCTATTTTATCTTTCTCCTTTTTTTATGTTACCTTTTTTACTGTTTCCTATTCTCCATGGATATTTTAAGCTTGTCATTTATCAAAGCATAGCACAGTTGTTTTAACTTCTTTCTGGTAATTACCGGAAACTTAAGTCTTTCCATATTTAAATTTAAATTTCTTTTAGGCATAAAATCATCAAAGTTTATTTGGAATCCACCTAAAAATCATTGCCTAACAATATAAGCTGCTGCTAATCCTGACCTAGGAGTTTTCCTAACAGTATAAATCAGGTGGGCATTTGGTTTTATCCTGCACTTATTTCCCTCCCTTATTCCCTTACAGAACCTGTATTTTCCTTAGAGAACTACCCATGATCCAATCTGAGTTCATGTTTGGGTGAACTGACTCTACCCAGGGTCCAAGGGTAGACCTGGTCACTGGGAGTTTAGATCCCTCTGGACACAGTAACTGACCCAGAGGTAGAGAGGTGACCCAAGTTAGGACAATGAGTCTAGATTCCAGTATATTTTTTTCCCCCAGCTGGTATCTTTCTACCAGGGTCACCAAGAGGATAAAAAAACAAAACTGGATTTGCAAAAGGCTCTTTTGACATGACAGGGGAAAGTCTACATAGAAAGAGAGGAAGCAGAGAGGAAAGAGAGGCAAGATATGACAGAAAAAACAAGGCCAGTAGCATCATATCCAGGGAGCTCCTAGATTCATATAAATTCCTTGTGTTTTCAGTTATATGCACAAAAACAAACAAAATCCTTGTGTTATTTAGATCTTTTAAATTGGGTATTGTTTTTTTCATTTGCAAACTAAAGAGTCCTGCTTCATAGTATATAATTATGTAACATATTCTGACCTTCATTCTTGTCATGCAATGACGATAATAATATCTGAAAATTGCATATCAAGAAATCACCATCTAGCATACCTTGTCTGTCTGAATTAGCAACATTTTGTAACTGGGAGAAAATATCAAATGTTCCACAGGCTCTTCAACCTCAAGAAAATCCTCTATTTTGTAGTTTGTATCTTTAATAACAAAAGAATATACAAAGCCATCCTATAGAACAAAAACAATGAGATAAATGCAGAAAATTAGTCTCAGTCAGTGCATAGTATACTTTCCTCATCAGACTAGCTAAGAATTATTGATTAACATCTACTGTTCATTTTTGGAATCATAATCTATATTTATATTACCTAGAATGCCCTGTCTTCTTACCTTTAGCCAACTTTTAACCTATTTCCTGGTCAATTTTCAATTTTATTTCTTTTGTGATACATTTTTCAATTACTTAAGTTTTACTGATTCTCTCATTTCTTTGAACTTCTTTAGCATTTACCTTCTTAGCACATTCACCATTATATAGGAGGTGGAGCAGATGGGGCACAGTTTATCGTGTGGCTGGTATATAGCAGTCTCCTTACTTCAAAGGACTCTAGGCTTAATGTCTGCTCTTTAATCATTATTATGTGTATGTCCAATCTCCATAAATAACTCAAAGGTAGAGAGTGTGCTGTTTATTTCCTTTGTATTTTCCTTTCTAGTTTTTCACACAGTGCTAGAAATGGAATGGATCCAGTAAAAACGAGTTGGTTAAATTGTTGATCAATTAATTGAAAATAGCTTTAGGCTAATTTAACCACTCTCAGGAAGAACTTAAGTTATATTTATAGTAGTGAAAAGGCTTTAGACAAATTCACCCATCATTTCTAGATTAGACCCCCTAGTAGCTAAAAGTAGGCGTTTGTGAGATGGCTGGCTTCAGACCTGGGACCTCAGGAGAAAACATGCAAGGTGTTTTCTCCAAGTTCATGATCATTCTCCACTACACATCAGAGTAGATTCTCCAATCCCTCTTTTAAACTAGATTGAAAAAACAAACGCCAAGGGTGGCCTTGAGAAAATAAATGCAGACTAAACATAGGAAGGGGTAATCAGTCCACTGCAAGGTTGGGGAGAGGAGATTATGAGCTAAATGTAGGTTATGAGTTCCAGATTGCTTCTCACTGGTGGAGCTACATCTCTCATTCTCACATCATTGTCTAGCTGCCTTCAGGTTCCTGGAGATATGATCTGTGACCACAGAAGAGGAAAAGCTAACAGTGGTTTGGAACAGCTACCAGTAGACCTGAGATTTTAGTGTAGATCTGCTCCAAACCTTAGCACTGATTACAACATCATGGAAAAGTAACATGATACTTACTGAAGTTGTAATAAATGAGGCTTCCTAATAAATAAGAGCAAAGACTTTGGAGTCTGACACACCTGGTTCAAGTCCCAGCTTCTTTACTTACTAGCTGGTGAACTCTGTAAGACTTGACTCCATCTGTGTGTGTGTGGTTTTCTTGAGGGGAAGGGGGGTATGGATTTTTAAATTCTATTTCTTCTTATTTGTAATAAGATAGACATATGGTAGTTCATTATACTGTTATCTCTACTTTTGTATATATTTGCAATTCTTCATAATAGAAATTTTTACAGGGGTCCTGTTGTGGCTCAGAGGGTTAAGAACCCGACATAGTGTCTGTGAGGATGTGGGTTCAATCCCTGGCCTTGCTCAGTGGGTTAAGGATCTGGCATTGCCACAAGCTGCAGCACAGGCCACAGATGTGGCTTGGATCTGGTGTTGCCATGGCTGTGACATAGGCCTGCAGCTGTGGCTCTGATTCAATCTCTAGTCCAGGAATTTCCATATGCTGCAGGTATAGCTATATAAAGAAAAAAAATTTTTATAGTAGCATCCCAAGGGGAAAAATTTTAATTAATAATCAGACAGAACCCAACATCATAAACTATGGCTCATCATAATAAATGACAGCAAATGGAAATTTTATATTTTCTTTTTTCTATTTGAAATAATTTTTAAACCATTTAAAATTGAAGTATAGCTAATTTACAATGTTGTGTTAGCTTCAAGTGTTTGCATATTTTCTTGAAAGCAATTGATTTAGAAGAAAAAAAATACATTACAATTCCAGAAGCAAGCACGCCTCCCTTCTGATACGCCATAGTGACTGGACTGATATGACTCCTTCCAACTTTGGAAAAGAAAAACAAAGTAAAACAGGTGACACATAATTAAAAGTGCCATACAGAGTAATTAATCTCACTTGCTTTCCTAGGACTACTCATTTCTTTGTAATTCTTATTCCCACAAACCAACTTCATATTAGAATATATGCTACAATGGCTCTCAAACAATGAAGAATAAAAGCTGCTTTGCAGCTATTACTGATGGAAATCACGTGAGTTTTTTTTTTTTTTTATGTTCCATATCATCAGATCTATGGAACTGCAAAATTACATAGTAATTTATTTTCTTTTTTAGGAAAGCAATTATCAGAGATTTTAAGGGATCAGAGAAAAAATAACAAAAACTATATTATTATCAAGCTTTTTCTTAAGATTTGTACATTTTATGGCATGTAAATGTATATCTCAATAAATAAAGCAAAATGGCTTAAAACAGTAAAAGGAAAAAATGGCCTAAAAGAACATCACTATTAATAAAAGATTGTCCTGGGGGAAAGTAACAAAAAGTGTATTACCTTTTATGTAGATAAATCACAAGAACTATAGGATCGAAGGCTCAGAGACATCCATCAGACTTTATTGCACACCACATGCTTGGTGTTTGCCAGAGGCTAAGATGCATACTGTCCTTTCTTCCAAAGACTATTCACTAAACTAGAAAGACTTCTAGCTTAAGTCTTTCTAGTTTGGAAAGAACCTCTTTCCAAACCAACTGCCACCAGAATCCAGGTTGCTATGACTCCTGGCTTAGTCTAGGTGCCTGCTGCTTATAGCCACCTGCTTCTAGGATGGTCCTTCCCCAAACTAGATCATTAATCTCTCCAAGTGCAGTTCCAACTGGGGTGCATCCCCACTCAGTAGGGGATGTCAGTCCTCTGTCAGCTCGACTCTGTATAAATGCCTTAGTCGAACATTCAAAAGTCAGATAGGGTATAATGTACCTTTGTTTCCCATTATTCATGAATAACACTCGATTCTCCACACAAACTGCACCACTTCTTGTATCTTAATCTTCCCCATGTTTTCTTATCTATGCAGATACCATTGCCTAAAATTCTACCTACCCTCATCTCCGCCTGTGAACCCATCCTTTAAGGGCCATTTCAAATGCTCTCTACAGAATGACTTAACTTGGCCTGTTTCTCACATCTGAATTCCCACAGCACTTCATAAAGTTCTCTTTCACATCTTAAATTTCCTAGCTGCAATTATTTGTCAACTTGTTCTATTCTCTTTAATACAATATAAATCTGGGAGTTCCCACTGTGGCATGGCAGAAATGAATCTGATTAGTATCCGTGAGGATGCAGGTCCAGTCCCTGGCCTTGCTCAGTGGGTTGGGGATCTGATGTTTCTGTGAGCTGTGGTATAGGTCACAGATGTGGCTTGGATCCCACATTGCTGTGGCTGTGGAGTAGGCTGGCAGCTGTAGCTCCGATTTGACCCCTACCCTGGTAACCTCCATGTGCCACAGGTAAAGCCCTAAAAAAGCTAAAAATTAAAATATATACATACATATATATATGTATATATATATGTGTGTGTGTGTGTGTGTGTATGTATGTGTGTATATATATATATATATATATATATATATATATATATATATATATAAATCCTTTGAAGGTACTGATTATGAGATTATATTTGCCACCTACGTCAACTTGGAGGCAACTTGCTTAGTGTCTTCCACACATGGTAGAGGCTACATAAATATTTACTTCAAAGTATTTATAATATATTATGAAAATGATAATAAATATTATACAGGAAGGAAATAGTAAACAATACAAAACTACGTACAACTAAGTCCTAAATTGTATAAAATATATTGCAAGTATGATAAAAATTTGGAAATGAGAAGCATTGTTTTATAATTCATTTTACAAACAGACAGAAGTGCCAATTTACTCTCTAGCAATCTCCAGGGATTAACCTTTGGAGCCAAAGTTTGAGTAAGACACAGTTCCTGACCTCAAAGTGTTGATGATTAGTGGGAAAGAAAGACAGGCACATGGGACACTGCGATAGCACAGGATGAGGCTCTAACAAAGAAGTGAGTCTGATGGAACCCCAGACAGGGCATGTGATTTTGCCCACAGGTTGAGGAGAGGACAGGCAAGGCTCCACAAAGGATAACTTCACCAGGTACACAAGGAAGAGAAGGGCATCCTAGACAAAGTTGACTATAAATGCGAGCAGGCAGAATATAGAGAGAACATAGGAATGATGAGAACTTCTAAAAGGTTCAAGTGAGATAGGACTGGAAAGATAGGCCAGAAAAGAGGCTTATTTTTTTTGAAAGCTGAGGGATGGCATTGTGGATGTGAGATCAGACGGTGGATGAGTTCTGGAGGGTACAGGTGAGAGTAAAGGGAAGAGAGAGCGGGGCTGGGGAAAGAAAGTCAAATCTAATGACTTCAGTTTACCAGTGGAGTGTGTTAGGGAACAGGAGAGGGAGTAAGTAATAGACACTGCAGTTGGGGAAAACTTGCTGTAGGATGTGGTGTTTGAGCTGGGACCTGGAAGAGTCAGAGAGTAAGGTGGCAAGGGAACGAGCTGGGTGGCATGTCTGTGAAATGATGGGAAGAAATGACTGACTAGATCAGAAAACTCACACTTGGGGAGTAGTAGGAAATAATATTAATGGTGCAGGTAAGATCAGAGTAGAGAGGGCTTGAAATCAAGGCAAAGTAGTCCTTGAGTTGTATACTGAATGGTCTTCAAGAGGGGCAGTTTGGCACGGATGAGAGGCCTGGTTTGGGTCAGCTGTACATTAAGGTCAGTGAAGTCAGTACTAAGGTTGCTGCAGAAATCAAGACATGAAATAATAAGAGGAACTGGAATGGACAGTGCATTGGTCAGGTTGGGGAACCTGCGCTGGCAAGACTCCCTTCACAAAGTGTCTCCATGTAACCCTAATGGGATAACATTAGCTTCTCTGACTCAGGCCCAACTCTGGCCACAACTGATGGACACCAGGTCTAAGAAGAATATATTAGATTCTCTCATAAATTCTAATCAAGCAACAACAAGTAATTTTCAAGATGGCAGCTGGTCTTAAAAGAAGGACATTGTGGAGAAAGGGTCATTGTGGAGGGCAGGAAAGGGCACAATTAGCCATTTAAAAAGAACAGACATATGCATTGGAAAGGATACAGCACAGTTGCTAAGTACTTGGACCTTAAAGTCTTATTACCTGGGTTTTGGGGTCAGTTCCACAGTTTACGAGTTATATGAATTTGGGCATGAATTTTACTCTTTCATCCATTTCCTCATGTATATAATGAAGATAAAAATGCATTTGCTTATAAAGCTGTTTTAAGGATTACGTGAATTATGCATGCATATAGAGTGACAGCAGAATGCCTAAAGCATAGAACATTCAATAAACATTAGTTAGCTCAACAAGGACAATCCATAAAAGCTGGTAGTGAATTGGAGGATAAAGAAGGTAGAATCAAAGATGTCTCTAGAAAGAGAAAAACAGGAAACAAAACATCCATTGTCAAGTGCAAAACCATCACCAATGACGACACTTCTGGAAAGATGAAGCAAAGCAACTTCTTACCATTTGGTGTTCTGTCTTCTATCTTATTAAGCACAGTTGCCTTCAGGTTTTCTCCATTTATCATTAGAAGATGACCCTCTTCGCAGCCAACGTATAGGTCACTTGTTGGCGTCCAGCAGTGCATAGTCGGGTGAAGCAAAATATATAGATCATCTTTAGGCTTCAAGAAAAGATTTAAAACCTTTTGTTGATACAACAGTCATGGCTTAAGGACCAGAGAAATACTCAGCAAAAACAAGTTCCAAGAAATGAATTTGCACCTATATACATGGCCCTGCCCTCTATCAAGACATAAGTGAACTCCTTCCTACTCCATTTCTCTCTATACATTTTAATTCCTAGGAAAATAAATTAGGTGTTTTTGCCAATATGTTCAGAGTTCTAGGTCACAGGTTTTTGTGAAAGTCTTGAGTAACAACTTCTCTGCTGTTTCTCTGTAGACTCCTTAGTTATCTCAGATCTAAGAAAGTCATTGTCCAGCTATAATCACCTCTTCTGAGGAAGATTTTGGTCAATATTTTCCCTCCCAGTTCTGCAGGCGGTATGAATGTGATTTTCCTTGAGTGGCTATGGAGAGGTTGGGCTAGATCCTCTGCTTAGTTACTTGTCATAGAGAATGACAAGAGAACTCCTTCTCTGATTCTGGTAGCTTTTCCAGTTCAGTTCATGAAACAGCCTACATGCAACCGATTCCACGGAAAACTCAGAAATGCACAAAATCTATGGAATGTACCTAGAAGAAAAGCTGGCTTTGGGGACTAAAAATAATATGGACCAAGGGTCTAAAGCAAAGTTTTTCTGGAACAGAGCAGGTAGAGGCTATTTTAGGCTCTGTGGGCCACATAGATATCTGTCACATATACTTTTTTTCCTTTTATTTAAATATTTTTAAAATGTAAGCAAATTCTTAGCTTGAAGCCATATAAAGACAGGTTCTAGTTTGTTGATGTCCGCCTTGGATGATAATATCTCAGTGTTATGTCCCTTGTAGCCTTAAACACTATGTCTAGCAGGGAGAGACACTCCCCTTTCCATCAAAACAGAGCAGGCCTTCTTGCAAGTTCAGGACTGCTCCCCTTCTTGCCTGTCAAAATAGCTATGGCAGCTATTCTGAGTATGTGCCTCCACAACACTGATTAAGGTTCTGAATTCAGGATATCATAACCCAGCATGCTTTCCTTTCTATTTAAACAAGTCAAACATACTACCTTACTTTTATTTATCTTTCTATATTTTTCTTCTTAACATAACATTTAGTACTATTTGAATTTCCGAATGCGATACCATTATTTAGAATTGCATTAGCGACAACATAATGTCTGTTTTCTCTAGGCGTCCTCACAGCCACAGGAATAGAAAACATTTTTAATAAGCTAACAGCCAAATTAACAGAATTCTTAAATTCCTTAAGAACTCTATATTTCATTCATTCACACTTTCATATATTCATTCATCTAACAAATATTTATTGGACACACTAAATAGCAGGCACTGTTCTAAGCACAGGGATGTAGCAGTGAATGAAACAAACAAAAAAGAATCCCTGCCTCATGGGTCTTACATCCTGTTGAGAGGAAACAGAGTAAAAATATGTTAACAAGTAAAATATATATAATATTATGTTTTGAAAATGAGAGAAAAATAAAGCAGGGGAAATTGGAATAGGTTTCACAGTGAAGAATACTGTAAACCTATATAAATGATCATTTTTCCATTCAAAACTCTTTACTAAAGGTAAGCCACAGTTCTAATAAATACTCCACTATTTGAATAATATATTACATGTTGCTCTTTTAATTTAGGAAAGGTTTGTAGATTCAAGATAAAGTAGGTGTGGCACTGCCCAAACAACTTATTTCTATTGGACTTCTAACTGAGGTATATTTGTGACATAATTGATATTTCCACAAGCATTTACTGAGTGTTGGTTACATACTAGGCATTGCGCCAAATCCTACAAGAGCCTTCTCCTAAATAGGATAATTATCTATTGAGAGAAGAAGTAGTATTGGTAAGTATCAGAATCAGAAACATGGCAGGTTAGAGTAAAGGGGCGTTTAAGTATTATGAGAGCATCTATGAGAAAGCAATTGGTTCTTGGCAGAGTGAAGGACAGAGAAAGAATTAGCATTTGGGATGGACCTTGAAGTATGACTAAGGCAGAAGTCATACACAGGAACACTCAACATGATCATTTTTTAAAAGGACAGATTTATCTTTAATTGTATGATTGGTCTATTTCATGTTCTCACAGCCTTGGATTGTTAGAAAATAAATACTTGAGTAACAATCTGACCAGCTAGTGGGTCAAAAAAAAGGGGCAAAACAGCTTAAAAGGATTAAACGGCTGCTGATTAATGACATTTTTGTGGCGTCTAACTGAGATTTGGCTCATAGGGAAAAAGCGTTACTCACCGAATACCATTATTTAAAAGTTGTCTCAGTTGTCTTGATGACATCTCACCTTAACTACAAATCACAAAAACACAGAGCTTACCAAGCTTGTGGCAATGGGTTCAAAACTTGTTAAAAAAAAATCCTCACATGATTCTCAACATCAGTGAATCTCTATGTATGCCACAGAAGGTGGAATTTTCTTGTCTTAATGTATCAAACTAGTACTGTATGTAGTTTTAAAGATAAACCCGGGCTTGTCTTCCTATTACTTTCTTTCATCAATAAATATTTTCTGTGCCATTTAAAACTTAATGTGATGTTATACGGTGTGAGTAAAAACAATAATTTCTAATTCTGGAAATTGAGAATTGTAAAATAAAAGGTGCCAATAAGGTTTAAAAGTATTTGCTGATAACACCTCTTCCTTGTTTAGTCCTCTAGAATCAAATATTTTGATCACCTGAAGACCAAACATGAAAAATTCAAGTCCAACTTAATACTGCTTTAGAAAATATTAACTCCTGAATATGTTTCAGAACACTCGAGTTTATAAAAGGAATTTCTATTTAGCAACTTCTGCTGTTTTTCTTTTTAAGGCAAATGGAAAAAGAAAACAGGACACTGGAGATTAAATTCATTATCTTGGATCCAATTTCTGCCCAGATAACATCTGCCTTTGATTTCCCCCTTGCTACTACTGGATACCATTTCTAATGGCCTATATAAGTCTTGTAATGTGAAGCGGACTTCTTTAAAGGTCTATCAGGTGCCGTTTCAGTGTTAGCTACAAGAGAGGTGGTGGAAATATTTAGTATTTATTATTTTATAAGAGTCCGTAACTTGTCAATTTTTATGACTCTTGAATAGATCAAGTCATTATTGACTTCTTTGCCATTGGTACAGGGTCTTAAGAAAGTTCATTTAAAGGAAAGAATAGAATCAAGACATTTGAGATCTAATTTTGGTTAAGCTTTCATTCACTGTATAGACATTAATCAGTGTTTAGAAATTTTTTCTCACCTTATTTATCTATAAGATGAAAAAGTAAATACTGGGAAAATTAATTTCTAATTTAAATATAGCAGTTCCCGTCGTGGCGCAGCTGAAACGAATCCAACTAGGAACAATGAGGTTGCAGGTTCGATCCCTGGCCTGGCTCAGGGGGTTGAGCATCTGGCATTGCCGTGAGCTGTGGTGTAGGCTGCAGATGCGGCTTGGATCTGGCGTTGCTGTGGCTGTGGTATAGGCCAACAGCTACAGCTCTGATTAGACCCCTAGCCTGGGAATATCCATATGCCGCGGGTGCAGCCCTAAAATGACAAAAGACAAAATAAATAAATAAATAAATAGTAAATGGCTTTATTACATTCCCTTTATGATTTAGAGATGTCAAACTTTGACATTAAAATTTTGATTTCAGAAAGACGTTAAAATGTACTGAGTTAAAAAAAAATCCTAGAAAATGTCTGTTTATTATGAGCATTTTTTTAAAGTGGTAACTCCATAATTAAGTATTTAAAGAAGGCATTTCATAGCATTTTTCAATGACAAAAACAACTGCCTGAATTTTAAACATTTTAATGTAGGATCCATTAAGTTGGTAAAAAGGGTGAATGATAAGGGCTCCTAAAGAAATTTGCTACATACACACACACACACACACACACACACCATGGTTGAAAATGTGTGTTCCTTAACATTAAACACTAAACATAGGAACATATTTTCAAGTTATAAACCGCATTAGCTGAGCTGTTTGTTTTTACTTTGCTGCCCCACTGTGGCCAAGTGTGGTCTTATTTCCAAGGCTAAGACCTGTGCTATTAAAAGAATAGTCATTTTCTTTTCTTTTTTCTTTTTATCTTTTTAGGGCCATCCCCGAGGCATATGGAGGTTCCCAGGCTAAGGGTCCAATTGGAGCTGTAGCTGCCGGCCTACACCACAGCCACGCAATGCCAGAATCAAGCCTTGTCTGTAATCTACACCACAGCTCACAGCAACTCTGGGTCCTTAACCAACTGAGCGAGGCCTCACTGATACTAGTTAGGTTCGTTTCTGCTTAGCCATGATGGGAATTGGATTAGTCATTTTCTGTCACTTAAAAAAGTGAATAGGAGTTCCCGTCGTGGAGCAGTGGAAACAAATCCAACTAAGAACCGTGATGTTGCAGGTTCGATCAGTGAGTTAAGGATCGGGCGTCGCCTTGCTCAGTGAGTTAAGGATCTGGCGTTGCTGTGAGCTGTGGTGTAGGTTGCAGATGCGGCTCACATCCTGCATTGTTGTGGTTCTGGTGTAAGCGAGTGTGGCCCTAAAAGAAAATTAAAACAAAAAAGTGAATAACTACCATCCTTTGGAGGATATGCTAAGAGCATACAACCCTTTTTTTCTTGTTTTTACTTGCCAGAGATTTTTTTAAATAAAATAATTATCACATTTTAAATATTTTAAACATCTATAGTTTAATTCTCTGCAGTGATCAAAGACATTTGGGACCCTTTACTTCCTTTCTCCTTGTTAGCTTTCACACAAGTATTTGCATAATGCAGATTCCAGAGCTCAGCAAAATCAAGCTCTTTCCCTTCATCCCAAAGGTTTTGCTCCCTGCCTCCCTCCTGACCATCACTGCACCTCACTCCCCTTCATTGACTGTGCTCCAGCCACAGGAGTCTTTCTCAGGTTCGCAAATATACTGAGTTCTTCCCTAAGGTCTCCGCATGTGTGGTTTCCTCTGCCTGCACACTCTTTACCCTCCTGGTAACAGGACTAATGCCACCTGTCCTTAAGAGTCATCTCCCCAGAGATCTTCCTTGACCAGCATATGTTGGTCTCTTCCTCACTTCCACCACCACCTCCCATTTATTCAGTTATAACAGCTGCCCCATTTTGCAACAGTTTACTGTATCTCTTTACTTTGGGTGTTGGTGTTGTTATTTGGTGTTAGCGTTCTGTCTCCTTGTTAGGATGGAAGCTCCAAGAGGTAGGATCCAGCTGGTCCCACATGACCCTGATGCCTAAAACAGAACGTGCTGTAATACGAGGAGCTTGATAAGCATCTGTTGAATGTAAAAAATGAGTAACTGTTGGCATACTCCCTTTTGAAACTTTCTTCCACTGTTTTCCATGGCCTCATTCTGTCCTGGGTTTGTTCCTGCTTCTGCGACTGTTCCTCTTTAGACTCCTCTTCCTCCTCCTCTCTCTTGGCAGACACTTCTCTTCAGTTCTCTTACCTGACACTCTTTCTTTCCTGTTCTTCCTCCCTCCCCGAACCCAATGCTATCTCTCTGTGGGAATTCCTCTGACTTCCTTAGCCCTGCCCTCTCCTTTCTGTCACCAGGACCACATTGCCAACTTCCATATGGCATCGCCACTGAGATGCCATCCCAGCACTCCAAAGTCAGCATGTCCAAAACTGAAATCACATCTGCCTTGCCCACCTCCCCCCACTTCAGTTAGCAGAGCCATCATCTTCTTAGTCAAACTCAAAACTCCAGAGTCTTCATCTCTGGTGGCTTCCAGGGTTGATCTGTATTAAAGACCAGGATGAGCCTCTTTGTCCAGCATGTCTCAGGGGATGGTCATGAAAGCAATTAGGCAAACAGGGAAAGGGATGAGGTAATTACCCTGAAAGTTTCTGCCTCTTTACCCACTAGCCCGGCAATGGCTGACACAGGGAGCACAGGTCCATAGACAAGATCCTTGGGCAACGATTGGGGGAAAATTACATCTGTTTCATTAAAAAATGACCCATCTTCTATAGGCAGTTTTACTGACCTGTGGGAAAGAATAATCAGATACTTGTCATTGATGTAACTGCTGCATATCAGTAGTAAGTAAAGTGGGAGGTGTTATAACTCATTAAAAAAATAAAAAGCAGATAAAAGGCAAATAGTCGATTTAAAGATATATGTCATAAAAGGATAAGCAACATACAGTTATAAATTAAGTACACAGGGATTTTTCAAAAATTTAAATCAGGAATTATAAATTTGAACACTGACAGGGGTCAGGCAGGTGATGTGTGGCCAGGTGGGGTTGTGACATATGGGAAGTGTTTTCCCTCCTGTGAGACAATCAAAAATATATATACTGGTTTCTGCCCCAGTTCCTGGAACAGAGCTCCTGAAACCCTTGTAAATTCCTAAGTGATAAGAGCATTAAGAACAGCTTCTGTTCTATTGAGGCGACTCTGGGTGGGCTCCTAGACGGCTCTTAACTAGACCAAGCCATAATCTGCATTATCCAGAGAGAGCAGAGGGGCAAGATATGTAGCTAATAATTGATCATCCTAAAGGCAGGAAGTTTGGAGTGCTTCCAGATTAATAAACACATATACCAGGAGGGTGACACAGTCTAACTCCAAGGAACAAATGTTCCTCTGTTTGAAAGCTTCACCCTATTTCTTTACCTGGCTGCTCATCTGTAGCCTTTATGAAAGCTCTTAATAAACTAGTAAATGTAAGTAACTGTTGCTCTGAGTTCTATGAGCCACTTTTGCAAATTAACGGAACCCAAGGAGGGGGGGATCATTGAATCTTCTAATCTATAGCTGGTTGGTCAGAAATATAGGTAACAACTTAGCTGCAACCAGCCTCTGAAGAGAAGTGGAGAGGACAGAATTATAGGACTGAACACTTAGCCTGTGGAATCTGGTTCTATCTCTGGATAGGTAGTGTCAGAATTGAGTTGAATAACAGAACACACAGCAGATATCATGGAGAATTGCTTGGTGTGGGGAAAAGCACCACCACAAATGCCAGAATTGAAGTGTTCACTGTGAGTAGTAAAAGAGATTTATGGGGGAGAAAAACACAGTAGGAAAGAACTAGGTTTTTCCCTACACAGAAAAAAATTTGAGTTTTATCCCTGGAGACACTAAAGCTGACAGGTACCACTCTGTTCCCGTGTAGAGGGTTTGTTGACTTATGAGAATTTTGGTTTCAAAATTTCAAGAGAATATCATAATTTGGATATTTTTGAGAAGCTTCTCAAATTTTAAATATTGGCAACTGATTCATATTAAAAAAAATACATGGGCCGAAATAAACATAAATGTAGGTTGTATTCAGCTACCTTTACAACCTCTAGTATCAAGAATTCATTTTCAAATTTACCATATGTTTACTTTTAAACCATAATATGGCCATAAAGATGAGTCTGGAGAACTTATGGCTTTATAAATTAATTTAAAATGTCCCTGGTTATGTTTTATGAACAATGAATAACTGTGAAAAATGATCACATGAAAACAGTACTTACTACTCAAATGCAAGGCTTAATTAAGTATTTTCAGATCCTGCTTGTTTTCTAAACCAGGACAGTCACACTCATTTTGCTTCCCACTTTTATTTGCTTATAGAAAAATCACAACTCAACATTCAGAGCTAGAGAAAAATATTCAAGGGAAGAAAAACAAGAGAAAGATGTGACAAATTACTGGCCCTGGCAAGGATCTGATGAGACATTATCCTTTTTACAAAAAGGTACAATGTTGTCAACTCTGCCTAGAGACAGATTGGATTGTTCAACGGGTTCTTATAAAAATGATATTGAGACATAAAGAATACTGAGAGGAGAAAGAAGTGCCTCTCTTAAGCTTCTCTGTTTCAAAAACTTTATTTACTAGCTTTATATTTCTCTAAATAAGGCAACTTGTCAAAAACTGAATTTTCAAGGATGTGTATGTCCAATGTCTCCTTAGTCTCTGACTTTGGGGAATATGGTGAGAATGGTCAGCTCAGGGGCATCTTGAGTCTTTGAACTCTTTTCAACAGAGGTACCATTATTATAAACTATTAAGAGGACATTTGTCTCACAATTTCTCTTTGACTCAGTTCTATTTAAGTAGGTAATTCCCATGACTTTACTACATGCAATGACGCTTTTTTTTTTATAGATAATGTGGCTGAAGGTATACCCTAAACACTTCCCATACCTAAAAATACCTTATTTTTGAGATTCCAGCTGGGCATTAAAGTAATAGGAGCAAAAAAACCCATAACATGACCTTTTAAAATCTGCAGGAGTTCTCGTCGTGGTGCAGCGGAAACGAATCTGACTAGGAACCATGAGGTGGCAGGTTCGATCCCTAGCCTCGCTCAGTGGGTTGAGGATCCAGTGTTGCTGTGAGCTATGGTGTAGGTTGCAGATGTGGCTCATAACTGGCATTGCTGTGGCTGTGATACAGACCGGCAGCTGTAGCTCTGATTAGACACATAGCCTGGGAACCCCCATATGCCACGGGTGAGGCCCTAAAAAAAAAAAAATACACACACACACACACACACACACACACACACACACACACACACACACAAATATATACAATAAACATGTTTTGAAATAGTAAGAGCAAATATAATTTTGGAAAATTAAACTATTTTGGAAAAAACATTTAAAAGAAAATCAGTAGAAAATCAAGATACAGGGAATTTTTTTGAAATGCAAACAACCAATCCAAGGTAATTACACACGAAGAAAGATGTTTTAAGTTAAGATGCATGTGTAAAGCCACTTAATTCATAAAATAATAGAATCACATTGCATGAATACACACAAAGATTCTCCACTTTGTTGTATTATAATGAAGTCTCTTACTTTGCTTTGAGATAATGTTCTTGGTTACATCTTTCAATGGTCCACACAGTCACTGCACTTGGACTTGACACGCACAACTGGCACCAGTTCATGGGGTTAAAAGTCATCTGGCTTACATCTATACCAGGTTGTGACTTCTTGCACAAAATGACACCCGATTCCCAGTTCCTTAGAGAAAAAGTGATTTTTGGTGAAAAATAATTCATTTGAATTTCATATCTTAAGAATATCTAATTATTTGAAAACAATTTATATAAATTGAGAATTTATGATATAATTAATTAATCTATGATCTTAATACTTCTGTTTTGTTTAAGTCACCTCTTGGATGATATAAATTGAGAATTTATGATATAATTAATTAATCTATGATCTTAATACTTCTGTTTTGTTTAAGTCACCTCTTGGATGATAAACTACAAGGTCACTTGTTTAGAAGGCTCCTTGTGAGCTGCCCTCAGACTGTCCCTCCAGGCTTGCCTCTCATGACTGATTCTTTTTCCCATAATTATGAACTATTAATTAAATCTTCAAACTTGCCATATTTTCTCTGATCTCTTGGACTTTGCACACACCTTTCCTCTGCTTGGAAGCCTCTTCCTCTCCCTCCTCTTTAGGCAAGCTGATTCCTACTCATCCTTTAAGTATTGGTATGGGTTGAATTTTGTCCGCCAATGCACAGGTTGATGTCCTAAACCTCAGTATCTCAGAATGTGACCTGATCTGGAAGGAGCATCTTTACTAAGTTGAATGATATCATTTAGTGTGGCCCTACTCCAACAAGACTAGTACCCTTATAGAAAGGGGAAACTGGGAGAAAGATACACATATAAGAAGAACACCATGTGAACATGAAGACAGTTAGTCACAAGCCAAGGAGAGAGGCCTGGCACAGACAGATCCTCCCTTATAGCCTCAGAAGAGACCAACCCTGCTGACACCTTGTTCTCAGACTTCTGGCCTCCAGAACTATGAGACAATAAATTTCTGCATTTAAGCCATTCAGTCTGTGGTTATGTGCTTCTTGGCAACCCTAGCAAACTAATATATCCATCAACAGATAGGTAAGTAAACTGTGATATAGCCATACCAAGGAATAGAAAGGAACGAACTACTGAAACACACAGCAGCATGAGAGAATTTCAAAGTAATTGTGCTACATGAAAAGAAGCCTGACAATAAATGAGTATATGATGTATGTGCAATTCTAGAAAACACAAACTAATCTAGAGTGAGGAAAACCACATCAGTGGCTGCCTGGGGGTGAGCGGCAGGGTAGAAATGGTGAAAGCAAGATGTGTGGCAAGGGCCAACAAGGAAGAATCTGAAGGAGCTCAAGGAAACATTTGGGGGTGATGGTATATTCACTATCCTGATATCATGATGGCTTCACGGCTAAGTCAAAAGTTATCAGGTTGTATATATATATATATATGAGAAATTTATTATATGTCAGTTATACCTTAGTAAAGCTTTTTTTTTAGGGTAACTGCATAAGTTAAATGTGGCTCTCTGAACCTAAATTGTTACTTTTTTTTATGAGAAATGCTGATATGTAAGGAGTATCCTCAGTCATTCCTGGGACATTTTAAACTTCCCCTTAATAAGACAAATTTCTCCAAATGGAATTTATATATTGATGAAAGAGTGATTGCAGCTTTGAAGCTAGCCGCACGAAGTGCCCCAGCAAAGACCAGAGGTGTGTCTTATTCACAAGTATTTCCTAAACAAGAGGCAAATGGGGTATAATGTTCTACTCTCTGAGCATACAATTATTCTAATGTCTCTAAAAACCGTTACTTTAAACCGAGCTCTAATATAGGGAACTTCTTAATTTCAACATTAGTGGAAAATATGAAAATAATTCAAAGTGCCAATTGTTTTTTAAAGAGATGAAACTATGTACTTATCCGTGTATTCTTTACCTGACAAAAAAAATAGCATGTTAATAAAAAAAGAAAGATGGTAGTTAATCTCTCTTAGCTTTTACTCTGTAAATTTTCTGCCTAAAAGTAACAACTATATTAAACTTATGATTAGGACTTTTATTCCTTCCACTATATATATATATATATATATTCCAGAGGACAAAGTTACAGTGTGACCCAATGAAAGGAATTCTGCAGAAGACTACAACTTACCAGATGGCCAGTTCAAATTCTGGGAGGGAGGAGTAACTTGCCAAGTAGGTGCCACAGTAACTGAAGGAAAGTAAAGTGTAATCCAGAAGGACATTGCCTAAAATATAAAATACATTACAAGGATTTAGTCACCATGTTCAGATTAACGATACTCTTAGGGTTTAATTTCCCTAGCCTAATAATTTTCACATAATTCAAAAGTATTTGGCTCCCTGGAATAAAGGATGCCCTAGCTGATTCCTAACAGTATGAAGAGAAAGCTGGGAGCAAAGTTAAAATCGACTTTAAAAAATTTTTTAGAGTGAATTAAGACCATGAAGTCACTATCTCTAGACTTTAGGACTGAACTGAGCACACTGCACCATGTATGTCCCCATGTGGCTTGAAATGACCCACGAACCATAAAATATTCCATAAATACATGAAACATGGTCATTAGAAACATTATTCAAACAATTTGAAATACCTTGGGGAGTTGTCATAATTCTAGCTTAATTCCATATCTCTATCCCTTAGGTCATATCTGGCCCTTAGCTTATTATCTTCCAGTTCTTAGAACCATAAAAGTCCTATTCTCATTTGTACCTACAGCTGAAGAAATGAAATGTGACCTTAAAGTCTCAGAAACAATGTGTTTAAAATGAGCATCATGAGGATGCTAAAACAGGGAAGTGTCTGTTTCTGCCTCCTTGTATATGAGGCTCTGCTTTCCCCTCCTTTATCTCCTGATCTTCTGTGTGGTTCCAGAACTGCAAGCTTTGCCTTCTCCTATTACTGCCTTTTTTACAGTCATGTTTTTGTATAATTTTTACCCCCACTTTCAGCAAAAATGAATGCTATCAATTTTGCTGCACTCGGCCTAGGCAATTATGAGCTTTAAAAAAATTACGACATTGATAAATAAAAACACCTTATCTTGGTTTAAATGACACTTTTAAAAAAATCATAGTTGATTTACAATATTGTGCCAATTTCTACTACACATCAAAGTGACCCATATATATATATTATATATATATTACATATTATATATATTATATATTATATATAATAGATATTATATATAACATATTATATATATTATATATACATATATTCTTTTCCTGAAATTATCTTTCATCATGGTCTATCATAAGAGATTGGATATAGTTCCCTGTGCTACACAATAGGACCTCATAGCTTATCCATTCTAAATGTAATACTTTGCTCTACTAACCCCAAACTCCCAGTACATCCCACCCCTGCCCCGCCCCTCCTTGGTAACCACAAATCTGTTCTCTATGTAAATGACACTTTTTAAAATTGAGATGGAATTTTTTAAAAAGTTTTTATTGGGGTATAAATAAAAATGTTGTATTAGTTTCAGGTGTAGAGATAGAATATTTTTTGATATTTTGGGGTTATTGGTAGTTTTGTGATTTGGCCAGGTTCCTTTTACATTGTTCTAATGAAATATTTTTTTCTTTTTCTTTTTGGCTGCACCCATAGCATATGGAAGTTCCCAGGTCAGGGATCAAATCTGTGGCACAGCAGTGAAAATGCTGGATCCTTAAACTGCTGAGTCACCAGGGAACTCCCTTTTTTATTATTGTCATATTTGTTCCAGTATTTTCCTCAGTTTATTATTTGCCTTTTAATTTTTTGTGGAATTTTAAAGGTTCATTAGTTTTAAATTTGCATGTAATCAAACATATCTTAATGTTTAAAATTTTATTGTGAAATGTTCTTCCTCATTCTCAAAACATTTCAATTTTCTACATTTTTTCTACTTTTCAACAGGTTTGTTGTATTTACTGAACTCTTATTTTTGTTTGATATGTTTTGATACATAGTATGACATGAGTACCTAACTTCACACTTCTGTTTACTTTCCTTAACACCATTGTTAAAGAATCCATATAATCTAATGTGTGTGTGTGTGTGTGTGCGCGCGCGCACGCATGCACATGCATGCACACGTGTGTGTGTGTGCATGCACGTGCATGCGTATGCGTGTGTGTGTGTGTGTCTGGAAGTGTCTTTCATTGTGTACTTAGCTTTATATATTTCAGAGTCTATCTCCAGTCTTCAATTCTTCTTCTGATCAGGTCATCCCTGCACCAATACCACATACAAATTTCTATAACACCATAATGCTAAGAGGGCCCTCTGTCTTGCTATCAATCTCTTTCAAATTATTCTCATTCTCTACTTCTTGTTTTAGAAGAACATTCACTTCATTTAGGTACTCCTGGCTCTCTAAAACATTTTATAGGCCTATGAATTACATTCAGTGAAGAACATCAGGAATACATTTATTATAACGAAGTTTTCCATGTAGGAATATACCTCTATATGTTTAAATATTTTATTCAGTGACTTTTTTAATTTTCTTCATTGAGGTCATATTTCTTCTTTGGAGTATTCCTAAGTGTTTAAATCTTCTAATTTCATGTACGTCAATTTTGAAGCCAGCATCTTACTGAACATTATTTTATTAGTCCTAGTACACTATTATCCATTAACTCCTTTCCCAAAGCCATATTTTTTTGTTTCATATTTTGTTGCACTGGCTAGAACTTTCAGGTTGGTATTAAATACTAGTGGTAACATCAGGTTCCCTTGATAACTTAGTCCTAATTTTATTGCGAATGCCTTTAGAGTTTCATTATTCAATATGAATGCTGGCTATTGGTTTGAATTAATTTTCAATTGCTTGGCCAGGGCTATAGCCAAATAATCAAGCTAGAGACATTTTAAATATGAAGGGTAGTTACAGTCCATATACAGGCATACCTTAGAGACACCATGAGTTTGGTTCCAGAGGACTACAATAAACATTGTAACAAGGCAAGTCACATGAATTGCTTTTGTTTCCTAGTGCATAGAAAGTTATAGTTACTGAAGTCTATTAAGTGTGCAATAGCATTGTTTAAAAAAACAATGTACGTTCCTCAATTTAAAAATATTTTATTACAAAAAAATGCTAACCATCATCTAAGCCTTTACTGAGTCATAATCTCTTTGCTGGTGGAGGGTCTTGCCTCGATGTAGACAGCTGCTGAGCAATTAAGGTGGTGGTTGATGAACTTTGGGATGACTGTGGTAATTTCCTAAATAAGACAACAGGGAAGTTTGCCATGTCAATTGACTCATCCTTTCATGAACAATTTCTCTGTACTGTGCAATGTTGTTTGATAGCATTTTACCCAAAGGAGAACTTCTTTCAAAATTTGAGTCAATCTTTCCACACTGTCACTGCTTTATCAAGTTTATGTAACATTCTAAATCCTCTGTTGTCATTTCAACAACCTTACAGCATCTTCACCAAGATTCCATCTCAAGAAATCCATTTGCTCATCCTTAAGAAGCAGCTCCTCAGCTGTTCACATTTTACAATGAGATTGCAGCAATTCAATCACACACTTAGGCTCCACTTCTAATTCTAGTTCTCTCGATATTTCCACCACATATGCAGTTACCTCCTCCACTGAAATCTTGAACCCCTCAAAGTCATCCATCAGGTTTGGAATCAGCTTCTTCCAAACTCCTGTTAATACTGACATTTCAATCTCTTTCAATGAATCACAAATGTTCTTAATAACATCTAGAATGGTGAATCCTTTCCAGAAAGTTTTCAACTGACTGTGCAGGGATCCATCAGAGGAATTACTACCTACAGCAACTACAGCCTTACAAAATGTATTTCTTGAATAATAAGACCTGAAAGTAGAAATTACTCCTTGATCCATGGGCTGAAGAAGAGATGCTGTGTTAGCAGGACATGAAAACAACATGAATATTGTTGTACATCTCCTCTGCAATAGACCTCTTGGGTGACCAAGTGCATTGTCAAAATGTAACATTTTGAAAGGAGTCTTTTTTCCTAAGTAGTATGTCTCAATAGCAGGATTAAAATATTCAGTAAACCATAATGTCAACATATGTGCTGTCAGTCAGTCTTTGTTCTTCTATTTACATATCATAAGCAGAGGACATTTACCGTAATTCCTAAGGGCCCTAGGATATTCAGAATGGTAAATGAGCGCCAGCTTCAACTTCAAATCACCAGCTGTAATAGCCCCTAACAGGAGAGTCAGCCTATCCTTTGAAACTTCAAAACCAAGCATTGACTTCTCTCCTCTAGCTATAAAAATCCTATATGTCATCTTCTTTCAATATAAGGCTGTTTCATCTACATTGTTGTTTAGAGTAGCAACCTTCATTAATTATCCTAGCTGGATTTTCTGGATAACTTGCTGCTTCACCTTAATATTTTTATGTTATGGAGAAGACTTATTTCCTTAAACCTCATGAACCACCCTCTCTGCTAGCTTCAAACTTTTCTTCTGCAGCTCCCTCACCACTCTGAGCCTTCACAGAACTGAAGAGAGTTAGGGCTTTGCTCTGGATTAAGTTTTGGCTTAAGGGAATGTTGTGGCTGTTTGCTCTATTCAGATCACTAAAACTTTCTCCACATCAGCAATAAGGCTGTTTTGTTTTCTCATCACTTCCATGTTTCCTGGAATAGCACTCTGACTTTTCTTCAAGAATGCTGCATTCACAACTTGGCTGTTCGGTGCAAGAGCCCTAGCTCTTGGCCTTTCTCTGCTTTTGACATACATTCTTCATTAAGCTTAATCATTTCTAGCTTATGATTTAAAGTGAGAGAGGTACACATGGATAAGCAATGAGATCCTGCTGTATATCACTGGGAACTATACCTAGTCATTTATGATGGAGCATGATAATGTGAGAAAAAAGAATGTATACATGTATGTGTAACTGGATCACCTTGCTGTACAGTAGAAAATCGACAGATCATTATAAGCCAGCTATAATGGAAAAAATAAAAATCATTACAAAGTGAGAGAGGTATAGCTCATTTCACTTGAACACTTAGAGACCATTGCAGAGTTATTAACTGGCCTAATTTTAATATTGTTATGTTTCAGGGAATAGGGAGGCCTGAGAAGAGGGAGAGAGACAGAAGAATGACTGTTTGGCGGAACAGTGTTTTTGGTGGAACAATTAGAACACACACAAAATTTAGAGATTAGGTTTTCCGTCTCATATGGGTATAGTTCATGGCACCACAAAACAATTACACTAGTAACATCAAAGATCACCGATCACCATAACAAACATAACACTAATAGGAAAAGTGAAAATTTTTGAGAATTACTAAAACATGACACAGACAGGAAGTGAGCAAATATCAATGTAAAAATGTTGTCAATAGACTAACTCAATAGAAAGTTGCCACAAGCCTTCGATCTGTAAAAAATGCAGTATCTACAAGGCACAACAGAGTACAATAAAAGAGGTACAGCTGGACACAGTCCTCAATTTATCAATGGGTTATGTTTTAAATGTTTTAATCTGTTGTGAACACAGAAATATTTCTCCATAAATAAAACGGTAAATTATAGTGAAGTTCCCTGGCTTGACCCAAACACTTCCTTGACCCATAAGGCTACAGAACTAAGATCAGCCTTAAGCTCTCCTGAGCTTCCTGTGTACAATGTGTCAAAACAGGGAAGGTTATATGGAGGCTCCAGTAGATATGAGCAGCCCAGTCTGGGTCAACTGCAACTGTGAATGAGTCAATAGTAATTTAAGTGGTAGGCAACATTGACACAGTGTAAACATGGCATATGTATGCATTTCATGTATATTACATAATTACATATGTTACGTATGACTTTATTTATTATCACCACAGTCTTAATGATAGATACTACTATCCTCATTTCATGGATAATGAAATTGAGGCTTAGAGACTTACCTTTAAAAGTTAAACAACGTCCATTCAGCTAGATTATCAATGAATTATCAGGAAAGTAAAAAAAGTGTTCTGAAAAAGGCTTTTAAACAGCATATAGTGCTCTAATACAGTGCTCTAGCCCAGTGCTTCTCAAGTTTAATGTGCATATGAATCACCTGGGGAACCTAGCTAAAATGCATATCAGAATCCTCTAGTACAACTCAGTACAATTCAGAGTTTCTGCATTTATAACAAGCATCCTTGTTATATAATGTATTTCAAGTGATGCAATGTTGACTGTAAGCAGACCATAATTTGAGTAGCAAGTTTCTAGCCCACTTAATTAAATTCTCAGAGATCAGCCTGATTCCTTCCTTATAATGTGTATTACCAAACAAAACAAACAATAAAAAGTACCAAAAATGGAAAAAAAAATTCCTAACAAAAAACAAACAAAAAAACCCCCTTCATTTATAAGGGCTAGATCTGGCCAAATCTTAAGACAAAATCCTTCAGTCATGACAGAGGAAAGGTCTTGTATGATACCTTTTAATTTGGTCCTTCTGGTCAATCCAGGAAAGTTGTATATGTAGATGAGGGGTCTTAGCCGCCGGTCAGAGAAAGCCACAACTTCATAAGGAATGTTAGTTGCCATGATGCCCACAATTCCATTCATACACTGCAGTACAGTCCTTTTCTTGGTTTCAATATTAATAAATATTATGAAATTCCCACAAGGGTAGCAAATGGTGCTGTCATTGACAAAATGAACATTCTGCTTAGGAAATCCTTGCACCCATCTGGGAAGAGATGTGTCACCATCAATATAATGCATTTCAAGTACTTTTTCCTCTCCTTTTTTTTTTAAACAAAGCAAACAAAAAATCATCAAAATCTTTGAAACACATCTATTGTCTTTTCACTCCCTTTCTGCCCCAGTCTCTAAAATAACAGAACACATATGCCAGCTGTGAGACCAGTTTGAGTCCAGACATTCCAAAAACTTAAATGTAGACCAAAAGTTCCATAGCTCTAAACTAAGAGCCTCCTCAGACAGCTTTTCCAGGGAAGCAAAACCTCTATTCAAACCTGAGAAAATCTCAGAAGAATCTCTGGGGTAATGCACATGTAGAAAAGAAAAAGTCAAAACAGAGAGAGGAAAGATCTTGAGCCCAATAGAAAACAGGGTGCATCCTAGGCCTTTCCTTTATAACTTGTTTTGATTCTAAAAATAAACTGTAAAAAACACCTTTGAATAGGACAGCCTGCTTTGTGGTTGTGAGCCCAGTAGGAAAATAGCTTCTTTACAAAGATGGAACGTGTGTAGTCATATTTTTAGATCTAAAACTAGAGATAAATGCAGAAAGTAAAAGGAATGAGTCAACATGAATGAAAAGGTTAGAACACAAAAGGAACATATTTTAAAGTAAGGAGTGTGTGGTGAATGTAAGTAGATGGAGAGGGAGTCTGGGGTGAGGGGAGACTCTACCTCTAATTATTAAAATATGCTTTAAGATGGTGGAAAGGGCAAGAGAAGGATACAGGTTGGATAGAAACATCAAGGGAATGGCGAGTACAGCCAGGAAGCGTGTTGGAGGTAGTGTGGAACAGAGTGCCAGAAACACTCTAGAATGGGAAGGAAATTAATACCAATTTACATTTGTGCAACGCTTTACACTTTTCAAAACTCACTATAGGTGCAAATAAATCCAGTCATAAGAGTTAGAGGGAAGGAACTAATGGCTCTAACTCTGGAGAGGATCACCCAAGACCACTGGGATAGGAGGAGGGCTGTCACTGGGATGGGGGTTGGGAATATATAGGAAAGGAAAATGGATCACTGAAGGTAGCAGCCAGAAAGAAGAGGGAGAAATGAGTGGAAGAGAGCGACACTGTGTAAACCAGCGAGGGGTGGAGTCACAGAATAGTAAGGGGCGGAGAGTGTGGGGTGGAAAGATCTGGAAATGCGGTCACTGAATAAGAGGACAAGGGGAATGCAGAGAAGTCAGATGGGAAGGCTGTGGTAAGGCGTTGGGAGCTGAAGAAGAGGTCGAATTGGCGGGAGAGCAGGTTTACAGGAGGAGAGGAAGCAAGGGGTAGGGAGAGGTTGTAGTTCAGAGGGAGGAATTTCAGCGAGATAGTGCGAGGCCGTGGGCACCGCACCTCACGGACAGGGACGCGCCGGTGGCAGTGGAGTGGGATTCGTCTCGCTCCCGGCCTTGCGCCATGGGCCGTGTGTCTCTGCGGGCCTGCGGCCGGACCCAGGCCTGGGTCTGCAACGGTTACACTGAGACCCCGGCTGCGGAGGCGGCCAAGCCTCAGCTGTTTACACCGTATCCAGGAGACCGTAACCCCTGCGCCCATTGGCTCTGTCGTTTCAGCCAAGCGGATTGGTGGAAGGGCTGACAAATTTAGACCAATGGGAGAGCGGGGAGTGAGCGATGGGCGGGCCCCGGGGTGAAGTGCTGGAGTGCCCCACCCCCAGGCAAATAATTACAATATTCAAAAATATCAGTAGCCGACCAAAATATTGAGTGCTGACCATTCCAGACGTTGTCCCTAGCGCCGTCCAGATATTATTTCGTTTATATTCAAATCCCTCCTCAAACCCATTTTACAGAAAAGGAAAGCTGGATTAGATATTTTTCTCAGACTACAAAACTAAGAGGGATTAAGAGGCAAGTCTAGTCTAGATCTAGAGCGCCAAGCTTTAATTATTGCATTACATTCTCTATTTTGCTCTCCACTATTGCAAGGAGGCAGACAGCTTCTGGAAGAAACTGATGGAAAGGTCAGCAGTTTGTCAGTTTGCTTCTGCCCTTCCCTCTCATACCCTCTCTTGCCCTCTGCTACTCCCACCCCTTTCCTTCTTCCCTCCCCTCCAGTCCTCTCCTCTTCCCTTCCTTAGATCCCTCTGTCCTGTCTTGCCACCTTCACTTCTCCATTTCATTCACAGATTTTAACGAATACTCAGGTGTACTGCAGTAGCTGCTTGGAACAAAATAGTGAGAAAACCAGATACAATTCCTTCCTTCATGGAACTTAGAAGAACTTTCTTGGTAGAGCACCAGGTGGGGTGGGGGGTAGACATCCATTCCATTACAGAAATGTAGAATCATAGATTGAATTAAGAAGAAAAGGAACAGGATATCATGAGGACTTTTGTTGTGGGCCTCTCCTAGTTGGATGGGCAGTGTCAGAGCTGCTTTCTGTGTGCATGTGACATTTTCACTGAGATTTAAAGGATGAGGAGTGATTGCCGGTGGGTACAGGATGGAAAATGGGCAGAGGAAAGTTTGTGTAAAGGTATTAAGGCAGGACAACGGATAGTATGAACTGGGAAGGGCAGTGTGACTGGAGCAGAGGGAGATCAGTAGAACATATAGAAGGCTAGAGAAGGAGCCAAGGGCCAGGCAAAGGCCACGTTAAGAAATCTGGTCTTTATCCTAAGAGCCACACAAAGACATTAATTGGCTTTAAACAGAGGAATGATATGATCAGATTTATTAAAATCATTCTGGCAGCAGGATTATCAACTGGGTAGGAGAGTAGGGAAAGTAGAAATAGGAAAGTCTTTAGGAGTTGGTTTCATGGTTCTAACAAGGGAAGCAAAGTGGGGGTGTCAGGCTGAGCACTACAGGCATTTGGGACTGGATGGGGGGTGGGTGGGTGAGTCTCCTGCATTGTAGGATGGCTAGCATCATCCCTGCCAATGGCACCTCCACAGTTGTGACAATCAAAAATGTCTATGGACATTGTCAAATGTTCCCCTGCGTGGGGAGGGGGGGCAAAATAACCCCCAGATGAAAGCCAGTTGAGTCAATGTATTTGAAAAATTGTTTTAACAGTAAAACACACACACACACACATAGAATTTGGTGGTGGATTGATAAAGAGGGGTAAGAAAGAAGACTCCAGAATGCTCCTGGATGTCTGATTATCATAGTCTGGGATGGTCGTGTGCTTTGCTGAGATGGGGTGGGGAAAGGAATGGAGCTACATGTTTTGGCCCTGAAGAGTTTCTTTGCTGAAATGTAAGTGCGAAACACAGGCAGTGCTTAGTGCTAAAGGACTGCACAAAACTGGCTGACAAAATCCCACATTTCTGAGTCACAGGGAGAAGTGGCTTGGGTAACAGTCAAGATTTCTCCTTTAGTGCTTCCTAAGTCCAGGGCAGTTTCTGTTACCACTTTCTCACCGGGTTGGCTTATTTGTGTTACCACCAAGCCCTCCCTGCCCTCCACCCCACCCCAATCCCAACATTCCTTTAATTACAACCTGAGAGTTTAAAAAAATGTGATGAGGGGAGTTCCTGTCGTGGTTCAGTGGTTAACGAATCCGATTAGGAACCATGAGGTTGCTGGTTTGATCCCTGGCATCACTCAGTGGGTTAGGGATCCCGCATTGCAGTGGCTGTGGCCTCGGCCAGAGGCTACAGCTCTGATTCAACCCCTAGCCTGGGAACCTCCATATGCTGTGGGTGAGGCCCTAGAAAAGACCAAAAAAAGAAAAAAATGTGATGAGGCAAGACCTGCCACTGATCCCAGGGTAAATGGTAGGTAGAGGATATAAGGTGGTTAGGAAGTGTGGACTCTGAGAAAGAAATCCTGACCTGGGCTTGAGTCAACCACGACCCTGGGAAGCTGAATTTACCCTGTGCTAGAGCAAAGAGGAACTGAAAAAAACAAACTGAAAAAGCAATCATGTGGCTACTCCACTAAAACCTGACTTTTTTTTTTTTTAATGAAAACAGAGGTCTCCAGCTGGGTTTCTGGGAAATATATGTAGCTAATATTCAGGAGGAGATGCCCTGACCTCTGCACCATGCGGAACACAGCAAGACGAGTGGCCTTTCTTTTTCAGTCTGGAAGGGGAATGGAGTGGTAGAATAAATCAGGAAAATGGGATCTAATTCTCACTGTGAAAGGTTTACTGATATTAGAAACAAAATCTAAGACCCACAAACTCTTTCTTTAATCAGTGACCCAAGGAGCAGCCCTGAGCTCCCAAAGGCACTAACCAGTGTGCCATTTTTCGGAAGTGTCCCCCCAAACCCACCTGTCTCAACTTTCTCTCTCCTTGTAAATCTCCACCCCCCCACCCCCCACCACTAGACCAGATCTGGTCAAAATAAGCCTAATCTTCAGCTTGAGGTTTTATTTCTTTGTAGGAGAACTCATCTTGTATTAAAGGCCAAGAAAACAGAAGTCAATTTCGCTGAACCCTAAAACCAATAC
This sequence comes from Catagonus wagneri, assembly GCA_004024745.2. Taxonomy (NCBI): domain Eukaryota; kingdom Metazoa; phylum Chordata; class Mammalia; order Artiodactyla; family Tayassuidae; genus Catagonus; species Catagonus wagneri. The sequence continues at coordinate 25,289,594 of PVHT021183705.1, read as the reverse complement.
CTGTCCATAGCCAGCAACAAAAGAAAAAAAAATGACTACTTTCCATTAAGAAATTATTTAATTCCCAGCTTCTCTCCAAGATATCTGAAAGATGGATTTTCAGTAAAGTTTTCACCCATTAACTAGGTTTTCTAGGATCATTTAAACATGGGAAAAATACAAATCATACTGGAAAGTATTTCAGTAAGTAGATAAATGACCTCCTGTGATTAGATAATTATTTGCTTTTTGCGAAAGGTAGCAGTATGTATAAGAAAAGCTGGAAAAAGCAAGAAGTGAGCATTGTTTCTTTGGGTAAAAAATGTAAATAATGAATGTTTTTACATTAAAGGAATAACCAGTTGCAGTTGGGAATATTGACTTATTCTCTGGTAATTGACCCCTTTTATAATAGTGATGATAATAAGCCACAATTTACTGAGCTTCTACTATGTGTTAAGAATGTAATAATATCTGATTCTCCCAACAACCATGCTGCAGAGGAAACACGCTCAGAGAGGGAAAGTATGAGACTCTAGTTGACACATTTAATTAGTGCAAAATTGGAGTCAAACCTGGGTCCACCTTCCTCTGAAGTCCTGCACAAATTTCCTCTCTACTCTGCGATACTAATAGCTAACTTGTAGGAAGCTGCTATCAGTGCCTGGGATCTTACACACTTAGGACACATGTATTATTTTAACCCTATTGCATAGACAGGGAAGTTGAATTTTAGAAAAGTGAAGATTTTTGCCCAGAGTTTTTAAAGCTCAGATAGTTTTAATTATCTAAAGAATCCTCCTTTCCAGGAGATACGTAGACCTGAAATTTTAAGTCGAACGAGGTATTTAATTTGAATTGAGCATTTTTCTGGAAGAAGATAAAAATAGGGAATCCTTCATAACTCCTTATTCTTTATTAGAATAAGTCATATTGTAACAGGTTACAGATTTATGGAGATTCTGGACCAGATATTTAAAATGACTGAAAGTTATCATTTTGTGCTTTTAACATAGCAGATTCAGACTCTATTTTCTAACTTTGAATACCTTATCTGTACATGGAGCACAAATTTATGATTCTATTTCTTATTCCAAGTCATTTGCCTTGATCTTGATGCAGAAATCAATACTGAAACATGGAAAGGGTTTGTAACTAACCAGCATCCAAGCAATTAAGACACTAAACATAGTTTTAGATAATGCTTCAAAGAAGAGGACTGAGAAAGTTAGTTCAAAGCATGCAAGGAGAAGGGAGGGGATTGTCAAATCATGCTCATTCCTAATTCCAGGGTAAGAATATTAAATAGAGACCCATTAACCGTGGAACTTCATGGCTGCTTCAAAGAGATAGATCTGAATGCCTCAGGCCAAGACTCAAATTATCAGACCCTTATCATCACCCCATCCATCTCATTATAATACCCCCTCCCCCACCTTGAGGAACCTGGCCTACTCCTTCCTCCCTCCACTAGGAAAGGTATGTGGCCCACTCCCCACCCTACCCTTATAGGGGCCTTATATGCTCCCAACCAACCAGTAAGTGTATCATAAGACCCTTCTTTCCCCAGCCAATCAGGAGATCAGCAGGTGTACCCTAAGACTTCTCCTCTCTCCCTGGGCTATAAAAACAGATACCACCATGCGTTGGGGGGTGGGGTGGGGAGTCAGCTCTCCCTGATTATCAGGAAGTTGTCTTGCTGTGCAATCAGCAGCCTCTCTTATCTCAGTAAACTCTTCTTTCTCTTCACTATGTTGGAAAATTCTTTTCCTGACACCCATGCATGGACCACAGTAACCATTTATTCAACTATTTGAATAATTTATTAAATTTTTAAATGAGCTATTCAAATTTAAAAGACAAAATACAAGTTATAAGAATGAAAATTAAAAATTCAGATCAAAATGGTTTAAATAATATTTTTATTTCAATTTTGATTTTAATTAAATCTTGAAAAATATTTTTATATATACATTGTAATTCTAATGTTTGATATCCATCTAGTTGAAAGAATAACGAATTGGTATGAGGCTTCAACATGTTTCATCTAGATCTACCTAGACAAATCCATTCGTAGACTAAAGAGATTTGTTTTATATTGTAAGCATTCCTCAGCCTCATTTGTTACTATTGCCAATACCACACTAATTCATGAGAACCTCTGGAACCAACAATCGGAACCCAAAGGGAAGTAAGAAAATAGTTATTTGATTCTACTGGGAAAGGATACTTAGTTATTAGAGAAGCAATACATTTGTACTTTCTGAAAAAAGGAGTGGACAGATTCATTAATCTATCTTTTCCCTTATCCAAGTACTTCTGCCACTCATGTTTTCCCCAAACTCCCTAAACACTTTCTGCCTCTGAACACAAAGCACAAACCTCACAGCACTCAAACACAGTAAGTTGTCTTTTGTTTCAAGAAGCAAAAGCAGAGAACTCTGGAGCCAGAGAGAAGTTAGTCACATAAAACCCAGCACGGGAGGTCCTGTTGTGGCGCAGAGGTTAATGAATCTCACTAGGAACCATGAGGTTGCGCGTTCGATCCCTGGGCTTGCTCAGTGGGTTAACAGTCCGGCATTGCCATGAGCTGTGGTATAGGTCGCAGACTCAGCTCGGATCTGGCATTGCTGTGGCGTAGGCCGGCAGCTGTAGCTCCGATTCAACCCCTAGCCTGGGAACCTCCACCCGCGGCTCTAGAAAAAAAGCAAAACACAACAAAAACCCCAGCAGGCAGATCCCCCCATGTCCTGCACATCTTTTTTGTAGAAAAAGCTTTAGCCTCCTCGGCCTTCCCTGAGTTCCAAAGAACAAATGAATAAAAGAAGCGAGAAAATGCAGAAACAAAAAACAGTCAAACAAGACAAATGATAATTTAGCCATAAGGTCAAGGACCTTTAGTTCCTCCTCAAGAGCTATAAAGAATATCCTGGGCCATATGCTGGACTTGTTGTGCAGATACTAAAATCCCCAGCAGGTAGAAATTAAATACATGCTGACCACCAGGACTTAAGACTCAGACCTGTTGGAGCCAGAAGTTTGATGACCTTAACTCCTGAAATACCACCTTGTTACCTCACCACCAATCGATAAGAAGGGTATCAGGAAGCTGATCACGCATCCTGGACCTGTTCCCTCACACTGTCTTTAAAAACTGTTCCCATTCTCCTTGGTTGGCCCTGCAATAAACACCATCCTTTCCTTTATCACAACTCAGTATCAGTAAATTGGCTCTACTGCAGAATAGGAGAGGGGATCCATGTTTGATGTGGTAACAATAGTAGATCATTAGAGTTGCAGGGATGCTGGAGAAATACTGAGTGCCTTATCCATACTACAGACGCCTGTGCTCTCTACAGGCAGGGAGGGAGGCAGGAGCACCCCTGCTGTGTCTGTGGGTGGCACCATGTCACCTATGTTTGACAAATTGTATACTTAGTGATAAAGGGGGAAAACAGGGTTATTTTAAGAAGTATGATAAAATACATTGTTTACAGTGAAACAGAAAGTCAGGAAGTTACCCTTGCAAGTGGTACCTAGATATAGAGGGCTTTGCCATTGGGGCTTCTGAGTTTGCTTGGGGTCTTGAATCCAGGATAGTTTTGCAGAATTGATACAGCTATGGTCTCTAACATGGACTTCATTTAAAGAAATCCAAGGGCTGTTCACGGACAAAAACAGGAATCAATTTTCATTTTGTCACAAATAGCACTTAAAATAGCACTTTAAGAGAGCATTAAATGACCAAAATTTGGAAGACTATGGTTTACTATAATTATAAGTTCAGGATTTGAGTTTGAATAACCATATCAAGACTTAAGATCCCCTTTGAAAGATTCAAGTCTCATCTGCATTAAATTCTCCATTAAAACTTCTCATCAAAGTAAAAGCTTAAAAGCATGAAAATCCACCAGTACATTCCATTTTGTATCCTTTCATCTGATATCCCTTCAATTTCCTTTGCCTTTAGGGTCTTTCAATGCTCTTTGTGTTCCCTTGGACCAGAGCCAAAGAAACAGCGCTTTCCAAAAATACAAAACAAAACAAAATCATATTCTGTGGTCATAAAGTTTTTACTGACAAGTTTAGAATCAAGTGTTCCACTGTATTCTATAACAAAAATTTGAGTCCATGACTGGAAGAGGATGAAGTGATAAAAATATTTGAGTTCAGATTATACTCTTCAGAGCCTATGTGGTTTAGAGAAAAGAGCCCTCAACCTAAAAAACTCCATGCTCTTATTCTGTCTCTGCTTCTTATTAGGTATATGATAACTGGGAAAGTCACTGGCCTTCTCTGAAATTTAACTTCATCGTCCGTTAAAATGAACCTGATAATATTTTTCCTGCCTAGCTTCACAGAGTTGTTATGGGGATCAAATGAAATAATGTAAATAAAAAGGACTTTACATAAAATGTGCAGTATAGACTTATGGTCCTGTTACACAGATGCAAGGAAAAGGGACTTTATATAATGTGCAGTATAGACACATGGTCCTGTTACATAGATGCAAGGCATTTCCCTCAGCTGTGGAGCCTGGAAGGAAGGCGATTTACTTGCACACTATGAGCATGCATTATTATCAGGCTGGCTACCTGGTCACAAGTCCATGCTAATTTTTTTTCTCTGAGTCCTCAGAATACCATTTAGGGTAATTCTAAGAAGGGAAAGATTGTCAAGTTCCCTTAAATTGCTCACTAGCATAGGTAACACAAATTTGTATTCTGGAAAAATTATTAGTTAGAATATGTTAGTGGTTTGTATGATCTGTTTACTAAATATTTCTTTTCTAAATCAAAGAACATAGAACAGAAAATTTCACAATGCACCCTACATGGAAAAGGTAAATAATGTTTCAGATATGTGTGTATGTTTGTATTTTTGTACTGGATCATTAAATGTGTTTTTTCCTTAAAAAAAAGTCTGTAAGTACTTTAGAAGTGATTATGAGGGAGACATATTCTATTTCATCAAATCTAAGATAAAATGGTAAGGGGAGAAATATGCCAATGAAAGTACAAAATAATCCTTTCTCATTACTCAGAACTGGTCTTTGATACTTGTTGAAAAAGCTCTTTTAAACGCAGGCAGATTTTTATCGTAAAAGAACTTAACTTAGAAGTGTATATTTTATTCCATACTGCTGTTGTCTAAGTATAAAAAGGAAAATATAACTGATATAAAGTAACATATTCCTACAACGTCTTATTTTTAAAATCCAACTCTTCTGAGTAATTTTTTCAAATCAGGCATAGGCATTCTTTTCCCCTACTACCTCTGCCACAGCATTATCCTCTGTGCCATCAAGAACATTTCATTTAATAATGTAGCAACAGTGCTCTCTTATTATTTCTGGGATTTTCTTCCAAGCCACTGACATCCTCCGTGCAAGTTCAAGCACAAGCAATGCTGCACTCAGCCTACAGTGATTTTAAGATACAGGCCAGTTCTCAGAGGTGTTCAAAAGTGAAGAAATGTACATCTTAGGATCAATGAAATATGGTAATGGTTAGAGATCAGACTCTTGTGTCAGTTCAGAGGTGGAAAACCAGCACCACCATTTTGAAGTTTGTGGCTCTTGAGAAAGTCACTTAATTTCAATGCCTCAGTCTCCTTATCCATGAAATGGTAATATTAACAGTATTTCTTATCTAATCCTTAGGGTCGGTTGTGAGGACTAAATATTTTTCATGTAGAACTCTTAGCAGGTACCTGGCAGGAAGTGTGCATTCAATAGATGGGATTATCCTCTATGTGCTGTTTTACCACATTTTCATTTAACAATATATTTTGAACATGTTTCTGCATCAGTATATGTAGCTCTACTCCAACCCTCTGAACAGTAGTTAGGATTTTTTTTCCCCTGTTCTTTTAAAAATCAGTTTCTCTGAGTTCCCATTTGTCAGACACAAACCTGACTGGTATCCATAAGGATGTGGGTTCAATCCATGGCTTCATTCAGAGGGTCAAGGATCCAGCATTGCCGTGGTGGATCCAGACATGGTGAATCCGTGGTGTGGGTTACAGACATGGCTCGGATTTGGTGTTGCTGTGGCTGTAGCACAGGCCAGCAGCTACAGCTCCAATTCTACCCCTAGCCTGGGAACTTCCATATGCCGTAAAACAAAACAAAACACCCCCCAAAATCAGTTTCTCTAGTTTTTTTACTTTTTTCAACTACAACACATAGTAAAACTCAGATTGTATAGAAAGGTTTCTAAATGACAGCAGTCTCCACCTCATTGCTTCTCACTTTATCTTTTCCCATCTTGATTCCATTGTCCAGAGCCACCTCCCAGTTTAAGAAACAGAACATAACTAGCAACCCTCCCTCCCTTCTACTATGCCACGTACCCTCTTTTTTACTTTCTCTTCCTACCCCCAGGGCTACCCACTCTCCTGAATTCTCTTTATTGCTCCTTGCTAATCAATTCTACCACACATGCACGTGCCATAATAAATACACAATTTTATTTTGTATGTTTTTAAAGTTAACATATATAGTCATAACATATATATTATTTTGGGACTTTCTTATAGTACTCAATCCTGTTTTTAAGATGGACTTAATGTTGACAGATGTAGCTGTAGCTGTAGTTTACTAGTTTTTATTGCTGTATAGTTGTCCATTATGTGAATACACCACAGAGTATTCATCCATTCTACTCTAAAATGCACAATGCACCTTTAATGGTATCCTGTTTTTTGTTTTTAAATTCAAGCTCTTTTCTTTTTGGCCACACCTAAAGAATGTGGAAATTCCTAGGCCAGGATTGAACTCCAGCCAAAGTAGTGACCATGCCGGACCCTTAACCCACAGAGCCAACCAGGGAACTCTAAATCTCTTTTCCCCTTCCTTCCTTCCTTTCTTCCTTCCTTCCTTCCTTCCTTCCTTCCTTCCTTCCTTCCTTCCTTCCTTCCTTCCTTCCTTTCTTTCTTTCTTTCTTTTTCTTTTCATGGCTGCACCTGTGGCATATGGAAGTTCCCAAGCTAGGGGTCAAATCAGAGCTGCAGTTGCCGGCCTACACCACAGTCACAGCAGTGCCAGGTCCAAGCCCCATCTGTGACCTATGTTGAAACTTGTGGCAACACTGGATCCTTAACCCACTGAGCAAGGCCAGGGATAGAACCTGCATCCTCGTGGATACTAGTCGGATTCTTAACCTGCTGAGCTGCAATGGGAACTCCCTCCAAAGCTCTTTCCTCCTTAATGGAACCATTCACTCTTATGAGGATTCATATTGTGGAGATTAAAATTTTTTTCATTTGTTTACACTTTGGGCCCTACTATTCACTCCATCATTCAACTAATATCCTTGCATAGAATATCTTTGATGAAGGCTGTTCCTCCTTGCTATGGGTTATCATAGACTGTTAATTTTTAAAGAAACACTCATTCATATGATAAGGGCCCCTAATTTTTAAAAAGAGATTTTAAAAATAATAACAGTGAAACACTGCATGTGACTTTCAATATTCCTAACTTACTCTATAAAATACCTTATTAATATCAATTTCTTTCATATTACAAAATATATAGTTATTCAAATTACATAACTGAAAATTCACAGAATAATGTTGTATCAAGTGGGTGCATACAGTCTATAAAGACAGGTGGTACTTAGAAGGAATAAAACTATCACAATACCCTCTTTGGAGTTCCTGTCGTGGCTCAGTGAAAACAAATCTGACTACCGTCCACGAGAACGCAGGTTTGATCCCTGGCCTCGCTCAGTGGGTTAAGGATCTGGCTTTGCCATGAGCTGTGGTGTAGGTGGCAGACACGGCTAGGATCCCACGTTGCTGTGGTGTAGGCTGGTGGCTACAGCTGCAATTCGACCCCGAGCCCAGAAATCTCCATATGTCATGAGTGTGGCCCTAAAAAGACAAAAAAAAAGGCAACAACAAAAAAAGTAAGGTCCTCTTTAATGAGCAAAAACAGTTCAGTTTAGCTCCCTCAGGTCAATACCGACAGCTATAGCTGCAAAAATGTGAAATACTGTGCCCTTTACCTGTGGCTAACAGCAGTGTGTATCTAGATGTTCATGTACGATGCATACAACTACAAAGGCCTTGGAGCAAATCAACTATGATGCAGGGCAGTACCACAGGGTGGTGGTTTCCCAGGACTGTACCTCCCTAAAGGGGAGGGGCACCCCTTGGCACATGGAGTTCCTGGTCCTGGGCCAGGGGTCAGATTCCAGCCACAATTGCAACTTTGGACCCTTTTAACCCACTGTGCTAGGCAGGGATGGAACCTGCATCCCTGCACTGCAGAGACACCACCCGTCCCACTGCGCCACAGTAGGAACTCCCTGGGACAGTATCTTTTGTTTTCAATTTCTTTCTTTGAGGAATTAAATTTTACTTTATTGATGAATTGGATCTTTCTTATCATTACAAAAAATGTTACACTTTTCATACTAATTAGGGGGTGGGCAATTTCAAATAAAAGTTCTCAAATACACTCTACATGCGGAATCTTTAGTTTGGTCAATCAGAAGTTTTGCCTGGCCAAGTTTAAGTTTACAGGGTTCATTTGCATATCATTAATGTGCCAAAGACTTTCTAAAAAGTTAATTTTCTAAAAAAAGAGTTAAGGAGTTTCCATCATGGTTCGGTGGAAACAAATCTGACTAGCATCCATGAGCATGCAGGTTCAATCCTTGGCCTCACTCAGTGAATTAAGGATCTGGCATTGCTGTGGCTGTGGTGTAGGCCAGCAGCTATAGCTCTGATTCAGTTCCTAGCCTGGGAACCTCCATATGCTGTGGGTGCGGCCCTAAAAAGCAAATAAAATAAGAAAAAAAAAAAGGAAGAGTTAAGAGTTAAGCGGGGTTCCCTGGTGGCTCAGCAGGTAAAAAGATCCTTCACTGTTACTGCAGTGGCTCCAGTCGCTGCTGTGGGGGGGGGGGGGGGGTTTGATCTCTGGTCTGAGAACGTCTGCATGCCAGACCCATGTTTCAGCAAAAATGTGGTCTAATTGTTCTATTTAGTATCTACAATAAAAACAAATATTTACTTCACACTCTGTTTGTGGTCTTTTGATACCCTAGACTGGGCAAAATATTACAGGCATGGAGTTAGGATCAGACCCAGTCAGGAAGACTGCAAGACTTGCTTATCACCTCACTCTGCCTCTCACGTAAAACAGCAAATCAGAATAAAAATACCACCTCTTCCCCATGCCCAAAATGGCACAGGAGCTACCAGTCTGCAAACCTATGTAAACAAAACAGTGACTACCCCTTTCCAATATCTGTACCATGTGCCCTGGAATTCCTCTTTCCTAACCCTTAAATTAAGAGGAGAAGATTGAGCCCGATGCCCTGGCCAGATATTTTTCACAGATCGGTGGACTAAATTCACTAACCCAGCTGCCTAACTCTGACTCTGCTTGGGCTTCAAATTCTCCATATTTAAGAGCTGTTTTTTGTTTGTTTGTTTTTGTTTTTGTTTTTAAGCAGGGAGTACCGGAGACCACCATTTGTCAGGGCTCTTTAGATTTCCGGGTTCTTTTGTTTATTTTGACATGGGCGCACCTCATGGCCAGCATGACAAACTTTGAGGTAGCATGAACTTTGAACACCCGTGGTATTTTAAGTATTAACCCCCCCCCCCCCCCCCCCCCCCCCCCCCCCCCCCCGCCAAACCAGGTCAGGTCCCAAGGGGTGTGGCCATCTGGCCTCGATAGCTCTCTAACCACCCAGGCTGTGGTGGCAAGCACCTTCTCTCTCACAATTGGTGGGAAATGGAGACTGGACAAGGGGCGGGTCTCTGACCAGGCTTTTATTTACAACTTTGCTTTCTGCTGCCTGGCAGCCCTGGCTGAACTGCAGCCGCCTGGGCTGGCACTTCTGGGAGACTTAGGGAGGGGAAAAAGGAGCCAGGGAGTGAAGGTGGCCTACTTCCTTGATCGCCTGCAAATGAGGGTGGACACTCGTCCCGTACTGAGCCAAGATGTCTGCAGGATCAGCCAGGAGCCTGGGGAAGGGTAAGGCCGACATCCCACGATCTGCGGGAAAAATCTGAGCGATCCTCAGCCGCGTGTCAAGGAGCGGCTGCTCTGGAGCCGAGCCGCCCGGGAGGGCCTCCACCCGGGAGGACCGGCCGCGGCCGCAGCGAGTGAGCGGGACCTTTCCGCTGCCGGGCCCGGGGACCGCGGGAGCCTGCGCGGTCCGCCTACTCTCTGGGCTGTAACCGCCTCGCCTTCTCCCCAACAGGAAGTGCGCCCCCGGGGCCGGTCCCCGAGGGCCTCATCCGTGTCTACAGCATGAGGTTCTGCCCTTTCGCCAAGAGGACGCTCCTGGTCCTGAACGCCAAGGGAATCCGGTGAGGACCAAGGCAGGGGCCGCTCCCCTATCAGGCGAGGAACCAGCTGCTGCTTGCGGCGTGAATGAGAATCTCGGACAGGGTCCCCACTGCTTCCTTTACTGCAAAATAAACAATTCTCAGACTTTTGGGGAGACTGTAACTTCTGGACCCTATCCTCACGTAAGGAGTGCGGAATGCCACACGCTCCACCAGCCTGGGACACCGCGTTTAGATTATTTCACGAATCCCAAAAGCTGGGGCTCCAGCAACGTTAGTGATGTGCAGAGATCACTGGAATGGTAATCACAGGCAGCAGCCCTTTTAACTCTGATAGATCCTGGTTACTGGTGTACTGCATTTTCCCTTTCCCCCACTTCGTTCATGTCCTGCTTATCTGATATTATTTGCTGATATTCTGGGGCGAGAGTCCCTTCCTGAATAGTCGATAATTTATCCCAGTCCAGAGCCCAGACTTCAACCCTCGACCGGGCAGAGTCCCGACTTAACTGTATCGTGCATATTGCTATAGGATTTGGGTTGTTGGTCGAGTTAAAGTGTCTATACCTAAAAATTCAGACTTTGGGGAAGCCTCACTGAAATTAGGATGGTTATTGACATAGAATTCTCCACAGGAAATATGAAAGTCACTGGGATTTTCTCGGAGCTGATTATCCATTGGAAACAGCTCCGTTCCAATGACCTTTGGAATCTGTTGAATGCACAGTAGATATCTGTGATGTGGAAGTTTAAAACATGGCCCCATTATAAATTCTATGACTTAGAGCTTATAAACTAATTATAGTCTTCTGGGTGAGAATTAGGTAACTCTTTTTCGCTGAGAGAAAAGTAAGTTACATTCTTAAATTATTTTGGATTAGCTATCACTTCAGTAAGATTTGCTTATTTTGGATGAAATTGATTTTGAACACATAGCAAAACACTCAGCACTTAGTAACATTTATCCAAAACATTTTTTTAGCCAAATACTGTAATATTTACTGTATTAGTCAGAATTACTTTCATTGAAATTAAGAGAAATCCGATTTAACTGGATTGAAAAAAGACGTATCTTGTGCTCATATACCTGAAAAGTCCTGGAGCAAGCCAAAGCTGTATTCTAGGGCACAAAGTCCTGGGTTAGTGCCTGTCTGGAACTCTAGGTTGAAAACTCTACTTTATTTACTGGGAAAATTTTCCAAAGGAAAATTTTAATGTACAAGTGTGTGCATTAGAGTAAAGAGTGGTAACAGCTGCAAGGTAGGTGTAAACAACAGAGGTCTACTATGTTCATGGATTTGTTTTGAGTCCCAAAGGATTTTTACGCCAGGACCACATGATTAACAAAGCATGGTTTTCTCTAAAGGCACATCTTCCAACTTATTTGGCTCACAATGCCAGGTTACTAAGATGCATGTGTATGCTGAGAACCTTCTTTATTACAAAAGCCCAGTATTTACCTTTCCTTTTCATAGTATAAACTTTCAGAAATGTTGATAATTCCTTGGCAAGGAGACATTTTTCTTGCATTGACTTGCATCTGAGTGTTTAGTGGTCTGTCAGCACATGAACATTTTAATATACACATACCGATGCCAGTATTCAATGTGGCTATTCCTTTGTATCCATGGCGGGGGGGCGGGGGGGGCTGCATATTTAAATCTTCAAGCTAAATGCTATTCTAGCTACTGAGGTGGATGGGGAAATAGGAAACAAAAGTTGTCAGTGTATATCATTTTTGAGTAAAGTCCTATTGAACACTTATCCAGCTTTGACAATGATATGAACCTGGCTTTAATGATTATATGAAACTTTCCTTTCTCTTATTTCTCCTAAAATCTGAGGCAAGGTAAGAATTAGATCTAAAAACAATCTTAAGACAGCCTGAATTTCTCCTGTTTTCTTCTTTATGGGTTAAGTGACTTACCCATGTATCATTTTTTTAAAATATCAACTAATGTAGATTTAATCTGAAAGTTTATTTTATGGATGTATTTTTTTTTGATTCCCTTAATAGTCTTATAAAGAGTGAGGAACTTTCATTCAAATTAGCAAAAGGAATTGAATTTTATCACGTTGATTCTCATATAGCGGGGTATGGACACAATTCAGTTAGTTTCCTCATATAATATACAGTTAAAATATCTCTTAGCCCCACATGGAGTACCTTACTGACAATCTTAATGCATTTCCACCAATTTATTCGAAAAATATGTACTGAGTATCTATCTGAATCGGTTTATATTTCTAAATAGCATTTAAACCTATTTAAAATTTTGCTTATTTACATGTTTGCTTATGAATATGACGAAGACTCTCAAGATCTCTGCTTTCATGGAACTTACACTGTAGAGAGGTAACATAATAAACATGCAATTAAAGAAGCAAAGTAATTTCCAATACATATTATGAGGTCAATGAAGAAAGTATTACAAGGAGTAAAAAAAAAAGGTCAATATGGCCAGATCGTAGTGACGAGAGGGATTCATAGAAAACAGATTGGCAGATAAGCAAAGGACAGGCCAAATGGCATGGAAAGGGTTTTAGAGTTTTTCCCCACTGCAATGAGGAGCAATCAAGGGGTTGTAAGCAAGCAGGAGGGTGGCTGATCCAGCTTACTTTTGTGCATGGAAGATGGACTGTTAAGGAGGCCACAGTAGAAGCAAAGGAGCAAGGGGGACTACTGTAGAGGTCCAGCTGGCAGATAATGTCCCAGACAAGGTGGCAGGGTTAGAGCCGAGAAGGAGGTAAAGCCAGAATATGATCTGGAGGTTTCACTGTCAGGTCTTGCTGACCCATTTGATTTCAGGAAGATGGGACAGAGGGAAGGAATCAAGGCCGAGCTGACTCCTAAATTGGGGGTCTGATCACATAAGTGGGTGGTGGAACCAGTGGAGCTTTATTCGGGAGTACAAAAGCAATGTTACTCTCTTCACTGTCTTCTGTGTGTCTTTCAGGCA
>PVHT021183705.1:25257944-25275344 GCA_004024745.2 Catagonus wagneri | reverse complement strand
GTCACTTATGGTTCAATGATTTGGGAGTGGCAAACAAACAGGGTTATGCTCTTGTGAGCCCCTTCATGTGCTGCAAGCCCTTTTGTGGTCTGGATCCTGGTACCTCTCCGAAGGTATGCCTCTTCACTCTTCTGACCCTGTGTATTCCTGCCACACTGAATGTTTTTATTTTTCCCAAACTTGCCACCTTCTTCTCAACGCTTGCTGGAAGGTTCCTCCCCCTTCTCACCATAAGTTTGTTTTCAAAGTCTGTGAGTCTGACCATACTTTTAAATGAGGGGAAGTTATCATTAGCCTCACACTGATAAACTAAGAAATTATTTTCTACCTAGGTACCACCTTTGCTAGTAACATTTCTCAGAAAGCAAAGTAAGGAAGACTGCTCTGGCCTAAAAGAAGAATTGGATAAAGAATTCAGCAAGCTAGAGGAGGTAATCAAGCCCTTCTCCCTGCTTTCATTGGAGTGACACATTGTATCCACCCTTTTGTTCTACTCTTTTCCTCATACTCCCATCTCCAAAATTGCTTTAGGGCAATTCACAATAGTTAGAAAATTTCAGTTTACAATGGATAGCTATAAGCTGTTGTATTTAAGATATAACCTAAATGTTTTGTCATTGGTTTGTTTTTAAAACACTGTGATATGCTGACATTAAAACATCGAGGGAGCAGTTCCCGTAGTGTCACAGCGGAAAGGAATCCGACTAGGAACCATGAGGGTGCGGGTTCGATCCCTGGCCTTGCTCAGTGGGTTAAGGATCTGGCATTGCTGTGTGCTATGGTGTAGGTCACAGATGTGGCTTGGATCCTGCATTACTATGGCCGTGGTATAGACTGACAGCTGTAGCTCCAATTTGACCTCTAGCCTGGCCGAGGGTGTAAAAGCAAAAAAAAAAGGGGGGGGGAATTTTACCCCATTTCCAAAATTTGCGAGCCTTTTACATTCCTCCATGCTTGTTTGTTTTCAGTCCTTGAACATATTTAAATTAACATAATATAACTAGGGCATAAATCATTGTGTTCTTTTTTCCACTTAATATTATATAATAAATACTTCCCATAACAAGGTAATACCATGAATCAGACAGACACATAGGGAAGCCCAGATATGTTTTACCTCCTTTGGGAGAGAGCTGCAATTTTGACATTTATATAGAATCTTCCTCTGGCCTTGAAACATTCCATTCACAGTCAGCCTTAAGTTTTTACTGAGGGAAGATACAGTTATGGGTATGCATCCTAACATTTTATCAGTAACTATGAAGTTTGCTATGGATTTTTTTCAGAAAAGTTTATTTTTCTGTTTGTTTGTTTTTTTGCATTAAGAAAGTTCTGTTCCTGGAGTTCCTGTCGTGGCTCAGCAGAAACAAATCTGACTAGTATCCATGAGGACGCAGGCTTGACCCTAGCCACATTCAGTGGGTCAAGGATTCCGTGTTGCCATGAGCCGTGGTGTAGGCTGCAGATGTGGCTGGTATATGGCGCTGCTGTAGCCATGGCGTAGGCTGGCAGCTACAGCTCCGATTTGACCCTTAGCCTTGGAACCTCCATATGCTGTGGGTGCGGCCCTAAAAGGACAAAAGTCACACACACACACACACACACACAAAAGAAACTTCTATTACCAATTTGCTTATTTTTTTAAAAAGTCAAGAATGACTGATTTTAGTGAATGTCTTGTTTGCATCTATTACACCTTTTGAAATGTTCATAAAATTGTTTCCATTTAATCTGGAGAATATAAGTGGCATTGACAGATTTTTCTCATCTTGAACCATGCTAGCATTACTGGGATAAAAGCTACTTGTTTTCAATGGATTTTCATTAACTAGAATTAGTTAATATTTAACAGATTTTTGTACATTTATTCATAAAGGAGATGGTTTTGTCCTTACAGTATCTTTATTTGGTTTTTATATCAAGGATATTCTAACCACAAAAAATGAGTTGGTTTATTTTCTTGGGATTTCTAAGTCCTGAACCCATCTGATAAGGTTTGGTTGTTTTCTGTAAAACATTTGAACCTAGTGTTTTTTTATAAGGCTAGAGTTTTCATTAGTAGTTCAACTTTTTAAATGACAATTGATTTTGGGGGTTTATATTTCTTCTTGAGTCAATTTTGGTTATCGGAATTTTTCTTGATAAGTATCCATTTCATCTAAGTTTTCATATATATGAGCATGAAGATGATCATGTTTCCTGATTTAAAAAAAATCTCTATATCTAACTACAGTTGACCCTGAACAGTAAGGAAGTTAGGGGTGTTGATCTTCTGAGCAATAGAAAGTCCAGATACTACCAGCTAAATTTGGGGTTACCTGAGGGGCACATAACTTTTTCCCATCTAAGTTCATAGACTCCAGGTTAAGGACTTATGCTTTAAAGTGAGTAGTACCTGTTCCTATGTTTTGAGCTGCCGAGAGGGTATTTCCTGCTGACTGAAACTATCATACTTACTTTTATTTTTGCATAATGTAATAAACAGGCACTGCAGTTTAAGGATAGATCCAAATAATATTTGTTCACTGTACAATTCTGAGTGCCTAATAATTGCAAGGCACTGTGCTGGCAGTATGGGAGATAGAAAGTGAGATGCAGTCCATACGGTTCAGATGATTAGTTTGGTAACAGACCAAACACAAATGCTCAGGTAGATATAAGCAGTCTGTCTACAATGCAGGATATTACAATGCAGGGACCTGAGAAAAACTGCGGATGTTTTATAAAATGGTTTGGTTTTAATTAGTCAGATAATATTCTCAGTTCTTCTCTTTGCAAAACCATAATTACCAATTCACCTTAACTTTCAAAAATATACTATTTGTGCTTGGTTTGCAAAGAATGTTATTTGGCATCTGTTTAATAGTTAATCTAGTTATTTCCATGTATTATAAGTAAATTTTTTATTAAAGTATTGTATGCAGAGATTTATCCAAAGCCTAAGAGTACAACTTGATAAATTTTTACAAAATGAACAGGGCCGTGAAACTAGTACCTATATCAAGAAATAGAATGTTAGTTTTGGCTGATTTTTGGGGGGGAGCTGCACCCATGACATGTGAAAGTTCCTGGACCAGGGATCCAACAAGCACCACAGCAGTGACCAGAGCTGCTGCGGTTAAAATGCCAACCTTAACCCACTGCACCACAAGAGAACTCCTAGTTTTGTCTAGTTTTATACTTTATGCAGAAGGAATCATATAATGTGCATTCTTTTGGGTCTGTTCTCTTTCATGCAATTATAGGTTTGTGAGGATCATCTGTGCTATATATAGTTCATTCCTATTCTTTTTATAGTGTTCCATCGTACAACTATTGCCCAATTTATCCATTTTATTCCTTCCTGATGGACAGTAAACATTCCCCCTTTGGGTTATTACAAATAGTGCTGCAATGAACATTCTTATATCTATTTTTTTGTGAATATATGTTCACATTTCTGAGGAGTAGATTTACTGGCTTAAGGGTATGCATGCACTCAGCTTTAGTAGATACAGTTAAAATATGGTAGTACCAATTTAAATTCCTATCAGCAGTGGTTCTACACCTTACTAACTTTGTCTTATTCATTTTAGCCATCCTGATGGTTGTGAAGTGGAATGACATTTTGTTTCTAATTTGCATTTCCCTGATGACTAATGAAGTTGAGAACCTTTTCAAATGGATCGATTTGGACCTCCTCTTTTGTGAAGTTCAAGTCTTGCCAATTTTCTGATGGGCTGTTTGCCTTTTTCTTATTTGATTTTGATGAGTTCTCTATATTCCGAATACCAATCCTTTGTTAGAATATCTGTTACAAAGATCTTGTACTCTGTAGTTTCTTTAGTGTTTCTCCATTTTCCAGTTTTTATTGTGTTGTTTTGCTTCATCATGAACCAAAAAACTCTAAAGCTGAAACTAATCACATAAAAAGCCACCTTGTACCTGTCCCTATAAAAGATGCTGCTCGCACTTGCTTAACTTGCCTTCATCATTTCTGATGATGAATCTTACCAGATGCACAAATAAGAAGTACTCTTATGCTGTTTAACGTTCAGGTTCTGACCAATGAGAAGACAACATACTTTGGTGGAAGTTCTCTCTCTATGACTGATTACCTCATCTGGCCCTGGTTTGAATGGATGGAAGTCCTGGGATTAAATGAGTAAGACATTTGAATATTTTGTGCATAATTTAGGATAATGACAACTGGAATAGTATATATTGACCTCTTTTATGAACAGTAATTAAAATATCTCATTCACCTGGCTTGAAAGGGAACAAGCAAACAAGGGGGGGGGGTCTTAGACTTTCGAGGGCATGTCATACACGCACCCTCACCTTTTTTTCCCCCCATTCATGGGGGTGGGGAATTCTGTGCCATGAAGTAAGTTGTTTTTAAAAGAAATTTACTCCTTCCTTCCTGGTTAAAAATCCTTAAGGATGTACATTTCTATAAGGATGTTATGTAGGACTATTTGACCAATGCCACCACCCATTTATCAGCAAGAGTCCCACACTCTTGTCCAAAATTCATGTTTTGAAGTTTGGCAGCTACCTTGGCTTACTCCCACTTCTTAGAGATCAGAGCTATTTGGGCTAACGTTTAGATACAATCTAACTGCATAATACTAAGTATATAATGACATATCAGTTGCCTTTCTTGTTCTCATTTAAGGAAACTATCAGTCTCTCAGTTTGGACAAACTCTCACACCAAACTGAGCAAGTTTCTTCGCTCTAGTCTTAGATGCCTCTTCCACAGAACCAAGACATCTCCAATATCTTCCAAATCTCATATTTGATGATTTTGTGCACTTTAAATAAGTATTTTATAACATTTGTAAAAGGTTAGAAGAAAACAAAATGAAACAGCAGAATGGTAATAACGATATAGAGGAGACTTTGCAATGCCTTCCTATTGAGCCTTGCTCACACCTCCATTCTTTCCATCTCTCACAGGTGTGTAGACCACACTCCAAAACTTAAGCTCTGGATGGCAGCCATGATGAAAGATCCGGCAGTAACAGCCCTCCGCGTTGAACCGAGGGTCCTTCGAGGTTTCTTTGACCTCTATTTGCAGAGCAGCCCTGAGGCCTGTGACTATGGGCTCTGACAGTGTCAGGAGTCAGCAATTAAGATATGTCTGATATTTTCTTTCACTAATATGAAAATAGCATGCCTTTATGTTACCAAGTCCTCTCACGTCTCATTCTACCCACCTAATCATATTAGATACTGTGGCCTAAATATAGGCTTTTCTCAAAGCCCTCCTGCAGAAATATAAACATATTTTGTCAATTAGGATGCTCAGATGGCTCTAAGAGCTATCACGGTCCATGGTAATGGAATTGGTAATAAACTACAGGGTCACTTATTTAGAAGGCTCCTTGTGAGTTGGCCTCAGACTGTCCCTCCAGGCTTGCGTCTCATGATTGATTCTTTTCCCCATCATTATGATCTCTTAATTCTCTGATCTCTTGGTCTTTGCGCTAAACAAGAGGCAAATGGGGTTCTACTCTCTGAATACACAATTGTTCTAATGTCTCTAAAAACTGTTACTTCAAACTGAGCTCTAATATGGAGAACTTCTTAATTTCAACATTAGTGGAAAATATGAAAATAATTCAAAGGTACCAATTGTTTTTTAGAGAGATGATGCTTATGTACTTATCTGTGTATTCTTTACCCAACAAAGAAAATATAACATGTTAATAAAAAGAGAAAGGTGGTAGTTAATCTCTTAGCTTTTACTCTGTAAATGTTCTGCCTAAAAGTAACAACTATATTATACTTATGATTAGGACTTTATATATATATTATTTCCAGAGGACAAGATTAAAGTGTGACCCAATGAAAGGAATTCTGCAGAAGACTACAACTTATCCTATGGCCAGTTCAAATTCTGGAAGGGAGGAGTAACTTGCCATGTAGGTGCTGCAGTAACTGAAGGAAAGTAAAGTGTAATCCAGATGAACAATGCCTAAAATATAAAATCCATTACAAGGATTAGTCATCATTTTCAGATTAACTATAGTCTTAGGGTTTAATTTCTCTTGCCTAATAATTTTCTGTAATTCAAAAGTATTTAGTTTCTGGAATAAAATGTGTCATGGCTGATTTCTAAACTATGAACAGAAAAATAAAGGCAAAGTTAAGATCTATTTTAAAAAGATTTTAGGAGTTCCTGTCGTGGCTCAGTGGTTAACGAATCTGACTAGGAACCATGAGGTTGTGGGTTCGATCCCTGGCCTTGCTCAGTGGGTTAAGGATCCCGCATTGCTGTAGCTGTGGCGAAGGCCAGCAGCTACAGTTTCTGTTAGACCCCTAGCCTGGGAACCTCCATATGCCACAGGTACGGCCCTAGATAAGGCAAAAAGACAAAAATAAATAAAAAAATAAATAAAATAAATAAAAAGATTTTACAGTGAATTAAGACCATGAGCTCACTCTCTCTAGACCACAGTGTCAAACAGCACACTGAACCACATATGTCCCCACATGGCTTGAAATGACCCAAAACCCTTAAAATATCCCATAAATATATGAAACACGGTAATTTAAAAAGTTTTTCAAACAACTTGAAATACCTCGGGGTTTTTGTGATCTAACAGAGTGCTTCTCAAGTTTAATGTGCCTATGACCCACCTGGGGAATGTGGTTAAAATACCAATTACAATTCAGTAGATCCCTGATGAAAGCAGAGTTTTTGCATTTATAACAAGCATACTAGGTGCTGCAATGTTGACTGTAAGCTGACCACATTTGAGTAGCAGGGCTCTAGCCCACTTAATTAAATTTGCTATGATAATAGTAATTCCTTCCTTATACAGGTGTATTACCGAGAAAAAAAAAAAAAGGAAATAAACAAACTGAAATTCCCACCATAATGGAAAAAAACCTTTCATTTATAAGAGCTAAATCTGGTCACATCTTAGAATTAAATCTTGCTGTCATGGCAGAGGAAAAGTCTTGCAAGATACCTTTTAATTTAGTCCTATGTCAATCCAGGAAAGTTGTATATGTAGATGAGGAGACTTAGTTACAGGTCAGAGAAAGCCACAACTCCATAAGGAATGTCAGTTTCCAGGATGCCCACAATTCCATTCATACACTGAAGTACAGTCTTGGTTTCCACAGTAATAAGTATTATGCAGTTCCCACAAGGGTAGCAAACGAAGCTGTCCTGACACAACAAACCTTCTGCTTATGGAGTCCTTGCACCCATCTGGGGAAAGATATGTCACCATCAATAGATCACATTTAAAATTCTTTTTATTTATTTATTTATTTATTTACTTACTTACTTACTTACTTTGGCTGTGCTCACAGCATCAGAAGTTCCCAGGCCAGGGATCAAAGCCTCGCCACAGCAGTGACAATGCCAGATCTTTAATTTACTGTCCCACAAGAAAACTCTTCTTGGCGTTCCCGGAATGGCACAGCAGAAACGAATCTGACTAGGAAACATGAGGCTGCGGGTTCGATCCCTGGTCTTACTCAGTGAGTTAAGGATCTGGCATTGGTGTTAGCTGTGATGTAGGTCTCAAATGGGGTTCGGATCCTGAGTTGCTGTGGAAGTGGTACAGGCTGGTAGCTGTAGCTCCGATTCAGCTCCTAACCTGGGAACGTCCATATGCTGTGGGTGTGGCCCTTAAAGGGGGGGGGGGGGAGAGGGAGAGGAAAGAAAACTTTTTTAAAAAAGCAAACAAAAAATCAAGAAATCTTTGAAGCACATGGATTGTCCTTCCACACATCTAACCTCTTTTCACTCCCTTTCTGCCCAAAACAATCTCTAAGATAAAAGAACACACAAGCCAGCTGTGAGATCAGTTTGAGTCCAGACATTCCAAAAATTTAAATGCAGACCGAAAGTTCCATTAGGTCTAAAAGCCTTCCTCAGAGAGCTTTTCCAGTTAAGAAAAACCTGAGAAAATCTCAGAAGGATTTCTGTGGTCTTGCATACGTGGGAAAGAATAGGTCAAAACAGAGAAAAGACCTTGATCCCAACAGAAAACAGGGTGCATCCTGGGCCTTTGCTTTATAACTAGTTTTGATTTTAAAAATAAACTGTAAAAAACATCTTTGAATAGGACAGCCTGCTTTGTGGTTGTGAGCCCAGGAGGAAAAGTGCTTCTTTATAAAGATGGAACGTGTGTAATCATATTTTAGATCAAATTAGAGACAAATGCAGAAAGTAAAAGGAATAAGTCAACATGAATGAAAAGGTCAGAACACAAAAGGAACATATTTTAAAGTAAGAAGTGTGTGGTGAATATAAGTAGATGGAGAGGGAGTCTGGGGTGAGGGGAGATTCTACCTCTATTTAATTATTAAAATATGCTTAAAGATGGCTGGAGAAAAACGTCAAGGGAATAGAGAGTACAGCCAGGGCTGGTGGAGGACGCCTGGTGGAACAGAATGCCGGAATCAATCCAGAATGTGGAAGGAATGAAATACCAGCTTACATCCATGAATGCTTCCGGTCACCACAACTGTAAATAAACCCAAAGTCCATGGACGGGAGTTAGCAGGAAGGGATTGAGGTCATTAAGTTTGGGGGAAGTCACCAAAGACGTGGAAAGAGCTAGAAACTCTGTTTACTGAATAAGGGGATGGAGTGGGGTTGTGGGTGGAATGGAGAACATTCACAGGGAACGGAAGTCTGCAGGAGGCCTTAGGGTTGAAGGAAAAGAGGTCGAATTTGTGGGAGAGTAGGTCTACAGGAGAGGAAGCTGAGAGTACGGAGAGGCTGTAGTTCTGAAGGAAGAATTTCCTCATGACCAGAGAGTCGGGAGGCGGGGGACGCCGCACCCACGGAGCAGCGCTGAGCTTAGTCTCCTGGCGGTGAGTCTTTCAGCCGGGGTCACAGGGAGCAAATGCCTCCACTGTTTACGGTTTCGTAACCTCTACGCCCATTGGTTCTGTCCCTTGAGACGCTCATATTTGAGCCAAGCAGATTGGTGAAAGGTCTGAGGGGTCTCGACCAATGGGAGAGCGACGCGCGAAGCGCGGGGCGGGCCCAGGGCGGTGCTGGAGTGGCCCGGCCAGGGGCAAATAATTACAAAAGTAATACATGTCAATACTAGACTGAAATGTTGAGTGATATCTGTCCAGGGTTCTGCCGGTATAACTTCATGTAATATTCAAATCCTCATCAGTCCCACTTTACAGAAAAGGAGAGGGAAAATAAGAGAAATAATTTGTTCAGGGTTACAAAGCTGAGTGGGACTTTTAAAGCCAAGTCTAGAGGAGTTCCCCGATGTTGTGCAGCGGAAATGGATCCAACTAGTAACCATGAGGATGCGGATTTGATCCGTGACCTAGTTCAGTAGGTTAAGAATCCAACATTTCCCTGAACTGTGGTGTAGGTCTCAGACATAGCTCTGATCCCGCGTTGCTGTGGCTGTGGCATAGGCCAGCAACTGTAGCTCCCATTTGACCCCTAGCCTGGGAACTTACACATGCTGCACCAGCGACCCTAAAAAATAAATAAATAAATAAATAAATAAATAAATAAATAAATAAAGCCAACTCTAGTCTAAATCTGGAGTGCTAAACCTTTAATTACTTTATTACACTTTCTGATGTACGCTCAGCTATTTCAAGGAGGCAGACAGCTCCTGGAAGTAACTGATGGGAAGTACAGCAGTTTGTCCTTGCTTCTGCCCTCCCCTGTCATACTCTCCCCTGTCCGCTGTCCTTTGCCTTCTTTCCTCCTCTCCAGTCTTCTCTTCCCTTCTTTAGGTCACTCCTCTCCTTCCCATCTTGTCACATTCTCTTCTTCTTTTCATAAATATTCAGAAATATTTACTGAGTATCTCATGTGCATTGCGCTAGTCACTTGGAACTGTAAAGGGAAATAATCGATAAACAAATCTATCCCAGGAATGGAAAAGAATTTTATTTGAACCATACTGAGGATGATAAGCTAGGAGTCACAGATTCAAGAACCACTTAAATTGCTTAAAATTATTCAAATTACATTCCTGAAAATCCACAGAAGAATGTTGTATCAAGTGGGTATGTATGGTCTGCAAAAGCAGGCGGTACTTGGAAGAAAACTATCACAAGGCTCTCAACTCTTGATCTTCAACCAGCAGAATCAGTTCAGTTTAGCTCCTTCAATGTCAATTACTGACAATTACAGCTACAAAAAATGTGAAATGCTCTGCCCTTTACCTGTGGCTAACAGCAGTGTGTATCCAGATGTTCCTATATGATGCACACAACCACAAAGGCCTTGGGGCTGATCCATCATGATGCAGAGCAGTACTACAGAGCAGTGGTTTCCTGGGACAGTATAGTTTTTAACTTCTTTCTCTGAGGAAATTACTTTATCGATGAATTGGATCTTTCTAGTCATTACAACAAAATGTAAAACAACAAGATATTACACTTTTCATACTAATTACAGGATGGGCTATTCCAGATAAAAGTTCTCAAATAATTCCCACACCTGAAATCCTTAGTTTAGCCAATCGGAAATTTTGCCTGGCCATGTTTAAAGTTATATGGTTAATTTCCATGATATCATTAATTCACTAAAGACCTTCTAAAATTAATTTTCTAGGAGTTCCCGTCACGGCGCAGTGGTTAACGAATCCGACTAGGAACCATAAGGTTGCGGTTTCGATCCCTGGCCTTGCCCAGTGGATTAACGATCTGGCGTTGCCATGAGCTGTGGTGTAGGTAGCAGACGCGGCTCGGATCCTGTGTTGCTGTGGCTGCGGCGTAGGCCAGTGGCTACAGCTCCGATTAGACCCCTAGCCTGGGAACTTCCACATGCTGCGGGTGTGGCCCTAAAAATGACAAAAGGCAAAAAAATAAAAAATAAAATAAATTAATTTTCTAAAAAATAAGCAAAAGCCATGTTTTAGCAAAAATATGGTCATTTTTTTAATTTAGTGTCTATAATAATAACAAACATTTATTTAACACTCGTTCTGTGCTAAGAATGTGTTTTTGCTTCGTTTTTTTTTTTTTTTTTTGGTCTTTTGTCTTTTTAGGGCTGCACCCACGGAGGTTCCCAGGCTAGGGGTTGAATCAACACCATAGCCACAGCAACGCGATATCTGAGCTGCGTCTGCAACCTACACCGTAGCTCATAGCAATGCCAGATCCTTAATCTTCTGAGCAAGGCCAGGGATTGAACCTGCATCCTCATGGATACCAGTCCAGTTCATTAACCACTGAGGCACGACGGGAACTCCTGTCTTCTATTTATTAATTTAATCTTTGTTCAGACTCTATAAGAGAGGTAATAGGTTTTCACAACTCCGTTTTACAAATGAGGGGAGTGAGATAGTTGCCCACATTCACACATTACTAAGGGGCTATTGTAATGCATATGGTTTCATAATAAATTCATATGCTGAATTATGAATTCATAGATTCATATGTTGAAGCTCTATATCCCCAGCACCTCAGAATGTGACCTTATTGGAAAATAGGTTCATTGCAGTGCAGTTATAATTGGTTGAATTAAGATGGATGGGCCCCAATCCAATATGACAGGGACCCTTTATAAAGAAGAGATATTTGGACATGAACATGCACACAGGAGAAGGCCATATGAAGATGAAGGCAGAGATGAGATGAGGCTTCTATGCTCCAAGGAACGCCAAAGATTGCCAGCAAACCGCCAGATGCTAGATGAGAGGCATCGGACATATTCTCTATCACAGTCTTGAAAAGGTACCAACCCTGCCGACACCCTGATCTTAGACTGCTAGCCTTCAGAGCTGTGAGAATAAATTGCCTTTGTTTAAGCTACTCAGTTTGTGGCACTTTGACATAGCAGCCCTAGCAAATAAGGGTGGAGTTAGGATCAAACCCAGGCAGGAAGGCTCTGCGATGGGTTTGCTTATCACCTCACCCTGCCTCTCACAAGACAGAACTTACCAAAATAAAAATACTACCCAGCTCCCCACCACCACTACTACTTGTCCTCAATAAATGGCGCAGGAGTTACCAGCTTGCAAATATATTCAGACAAGCAAAACTTTGACTACCTTTTCCCAATATCTGTCCCATGTATCCTAGAATCCCCTCTTTCCTAAACTCTAAATTAAGAGGAGCTAATTAAGCAGTGGCTCTGGCCAGATGTTATTCATAGACTTGTGGACTAAATTCACTAACCCACCTGCCTAACTCCGAGTCTATCAGGGCCTCAATTTCTCTATATTTAATAGATTTTTGAAAGCAGACCATCCTTCTGAGGTTAGCAATATCCAGATTTGGGCTGTTTTCTTTGGGGGAAAATTAAAAAAGTGTAATAGAGCAGGACCCTACGAGGCTGTTACCATAGAGATGAATAATGGTACATTCTTTTCCCTGCTAATAAAAAGGGGAAAACGAAGTAAGTGACTATGGGAACAGCAAAAACAGGCCTTAAAGAAGTTAAGCAACCCTAATTTTATTATAACTGTTTTTAGCTATTGCTAATGGTAAGTTCATGTAACTAGAATTGTCCTTCACAGAACTAGTTCCTTAATCACTCTGTGAATTATTTCCAGCACCTGGCATTCCTTTTTCCTCACGCTCCCTTGTAGTATTCTTCATTTCAGAAAGAAAGTCTTGGACTGATAACCTCAGAGACAGCAGAACCAGCTACCGATCTACAGTATGCCAGTTGTGACTGGATATTTTGTAGGAGAGAAAAGGATGCAAGACTGACACAGCTTTGATCTCAGTCACCTACCCCTAGACAATGAGCCCTGACTATAGGACATCTTCCTTTTCCCAGTGAGGGGAAACACAGTCTCTGACAATGGCTTGCTGTGTTCCTTCTTTGCCTGGCAAAGAAATGAAGCTACTCTATTTCCTCCAAAACTCTGTCTACATATTTCTGTTTGGCACCAGTGCACAGAGGCAGCAGAGATTTCAGCAAAAGGTAACAGGATGAGAGGAGAGAAAGTAGCCTTCCCAGTAATTACATTAGGCTAGTACTGACAGAAAAAGGAAAAGGCTGTCCAGGTGGCTGGGTGACCTGGTCTCAGGTCCTGGAAAAGGAAATTCTGGAGAACATATTCTGGAATCCTGGGTGTGCACTGGGTCTGGGGCCACAGGACCTAAAGTTAGGGAGGCATCTGGGCAGAGGGAAATCAGCGACCAGGTCGGAGAAATGTGAGGGCTGCCGGGGAGCACCTCCCTGCGGCCTGGGCACTGACTGAGGGAGATCAGAATCAGGGTCAGGCGTGGACTCCAGCCGGGTGCACTGGACCCAACGTTTGCTCGCGTCAGAAAAGGCTTTTGAGATTTTCAAACTTCTTTTGTGCATTTCGACGTGGGTGCACCCATGGCCAGCATGATGAACTGTGGCATAACAGCCAGCTGCGGTGTTTCAAGCGTCGCCCTCACTAAACAGAAAGGCCAGTCCTGGGTGGAATGGCTCCAGGCGGGCATCTCGGCCACAATCGCCCTCCAGGCGCCGGGATTGGGGGTGGCGCCTCCCTTCAAGCGCTGGGTGAGAAAGAGCCTATGCGTCAGATCTGGTCGCTACTGGGTTCCTGTGCGCCTGTTTGCTTTCAGCGCGGGCGGAGCGCGGGGTCCTGGGCACACCTCCCTGAAGAGTAGGTGTGTCTAGAGGAGGGCACTTCAGTAAGAGATAGCGAGGGAGGGACGGAGTGACGACCGACTTTCTGAATCGCCGGCCAACTCAGGAAGCGAGCTCATCCCCTGTTGAGCCAAGATGTCTGGAGGATCAGCCAGGAGCCTGGGGAAGGGTGAGACGGGCCCACCGCGATCCGCGGGAAAAATCTGAGCCACGTGTCCGGGAGCCGCTGCTCTGGAGCCGAGCCGCCCGGAAGGGCTCCCCGACACCCGGGAGGGCCCCCACCCGGGAGAACCGGCCCGGGCCGCAGCGAGCCGGACCTCTCTGCAGCCAGGCCCGGGGGCGGCGGGAGGCTACGGGTCCCAGGTACTCTGGTCTGTAACCGCCTCGCCTTCTCCCCAACAGGAAGTGCTCCCCCGGGGCGGGTCCCCGAGGGCCTCATCCGTGTCTACAGCATGAGGTTCTGCCCTTTCGCCAAGAGGACGCTCCTGGTCCTGAACGCCAAGGGAATCCGGTGAGGACCAAGGCAGGGGCCGCTCCCCTATCAGGCGAGGAACCAGCTGCTGCTTGCGGCGTGAATGAGAATCTCGGACAGGGTCCCCACTGCTTCCTTTACTGCAAAATAAACAATTCTCAGACTTTTGGGAGGACATGTAAAGCTATGAACCTAATCCTAGCCTTTGAGGGAGGTGGGAATTCTACAGACGCCAGCAGGCTAGGACACCGCATTTAGATCAACGGTTTAATGGATCCAGAAAGCTGGTAGTGCTTCAGTAAGGTTAGTGATAGGCTAGGATCATTCGACTGTATTCAGATGAGGCTCTTTTAGCTCTGGTAGATCCCTGATTCCTGGTGCACTGCCTTTTCGCTTTCAGCCCACTTCTCCATTCATACATGGCTTATTTGATATCATTTCCTGTTACTCTGAATATATGAGCCCTTCCTGAATTGTTAACTTACCCCAGTCCAGAATCCATATCTTGACCCTCCTCTGGGCAGAGTGGCGACTTAGCTGTACTTTGTATATTTCTCTAGGTTGGATTGTTTGTTCAGTCAAAGAAAGTGTTTATGCCAAAAAATTCAGACTTTGGGGAAGAGTCGTTGAAACCAGTATAGTCATGACAAATGGGTTATCCACAGGAAATATGCAAGTCATTTCTGTCCTCTTTGTTAGATATCCACTGTCACTACCTCTCTTCCAATGACTTTTGAAATCTGTTGAACAGACATTAGATGTGGAAGTTTAAAACCAGCCCCCATTCTTAAGAAAATTTCCATCTGTGTGCTTAGCATTTATAAATTAATTTCAGTTTTCTAGGTGGAGAATTAGGCAAGTAATTCTTTTCCCTAAAAGAAATGTAAGATGTACTCTAAAAAAGAAACAATTATTTTTGGATTAGCCATCACTTTAAGTAAAATTTGCCTCTTATTTGGATAAAACTGATTCTAAACACATAGCAAAATACTCAATATTTGGTGAGACATCTGAAACTATTTTTATCCAAATACAGTACTATTTGCTGTATTAGTAAGTATTCATTTATTACAAGTAAGGGAAATCCAATTCAAATTTGATTAAAAAAAACAAACACCCTATCTTTTGCTCATACAATTATAAAATAAGTCCAGGAGCAAGACACAACTGTATTCTGTGGCACAAAGTCGGTTAGTGCCCTTCTGGAACTTTAGGTTGAAAACAACCATAACTTGTTTACTGAGACAGTTCTCCAATGGAAAACTGAAGTGATTATACCATAAAAGTGTGTGTACGGAGGGTAAAGAGTAGTAACAGCTGTTAGGTCGTGCAACAAACAGAGGTCCACTATGTTCATGGATTAATTTTGAGTCTCAGAAGACTTTCATTAGTGAGGTACTAGATTTTGCCACCGGATAGAATCCAATAAAACATGGTTTTCTCTAAAGGCACATCTTACAACTTGTTTGGCAGGACCTTGACTTAATGGCTCACATTGCCAAGTTCCAAGGTGCATGTGTGTTCTGAGAACCTTCTTTATTACAAAAGCCCAGTATTTTACCTTTCTGTTTCATAGCAAAAAAATTTCAGAAATGATAATTTCCTTGGCAAGGAAACAAGTTTTTCTTGCAGTGGCTTGTATCTGAGTGTTCAGTGGTCCGTAAGTACATGAACATTTTGGTACAGAGAGGGCTGCGTGCAATCTGGCTATTCTTTTGTATTCAGGGCTGGGTGGGGGTGGGGTGTTGCATATTTCAATCCTTAAGCTAAATGCTGTTCTAGCTACTGAGGTGGATGGGGAAATAGGAAATAAGAGCTGTTGCTGTATATTATTATTATTATTATTATTATTATTTTGTCTTTTGTCGTTTTAGGGTCACACCCACGGCATGTGGAGATTCCAGACTAGGGGTCTAGTCAAAGCTGTAGCAGGCTGGCCTACCCACTGAACGATGCCAGGGATCGAACCTGCAACCTCATGGATCCTAGTTGGATTTGTTAACCACTGTGCCATGACAGGAACTCCAGCTGTATATTATTTTTGAGTAAATAATCTGTTCTATTGGACACTTGTCCAGTTTTGACAATTATATGAATCTGACTTTAATGATTATATGACTTTCCTTTCTCTTATTTCCCCTAAAATCTCTCAGGCAAGATAAGAGTTAGATCTAAAAACAGTCTTAATACAGCCTGGATTTCACCTGTTTTCTTTTTTATGGTTTTGCTTAGTGTAATTTACCCACATACATTTTTTTGAAAACATCAACCAATGGAGATTTAATCTGAAAGTTTTTTTTTTTTTGATTCCCTTAATATTCTGGTAAAAAGTAAGGAACTTTCTTTTCTTTTTTTTTTTGTTGCCTTTTTAGGGCTATACTTGTGGCATATGGAAGTTCCCAGGCTAGGGGTTGAATTAGAGTTGTACCTGGGGTGGGGGGAAGGTGAGGAGAGGAACATTCTATTCAGATTAGCAAAAGGAATTGAATTTTATCATGTTGATTGTCATATTGTGGATGTGGACACAATTCAATTAGTTACCTCACATAATATACAGTTAAAATACCTCTTAGCCCCACATGGAGTATCTTACTGAGAATCTTAAAGCATTTCCACCTATTTATTCAACAAATATGTACTGAGTATCTATCTGAAACTGCTTATATTATAGCATTTAAATCTATAGCATTTAAATGTATTTAAAATTTTGCCCATTTACATGTTTGCTTATGAATATGACTGAGACTCACAAGATCCCTGCTTTCATAGAACTTATATTCTAGGGAGGTGACATAATAAAGCTGTAATTAAGTGAGCAAAGTGATTTCAAATACTTACCAGTTCAGTGAAGAAAGTCATACAAGGAATATAAATGGGGCCAGTGTGGCCAGATCATAATGACCAGAGGGAAAGTCATAGGAAAGAGATATAACAGATAAACAGAGGACAGATCGAATGTCATGGAAAGGGGTTTAGAGCTTAATTCTCACTGCAGTGAGGAATAATCGAGGGCTTGTAAGCAAACAGGAGGGTGACTGATCCGGTTTACTGATCCACTGCATGGAGGATGGACTATAAGGAGGACATCGTGGAAGTAGAGGGACCAGGGGGACTACTGTAGAGGTCCAGCTGGCAGATAATGTCCCAGACAAGGTGGCAGGGTTAGAGCCGAGAAGGAGGTAAAGCCAGAATGTGATCTGGAGGTTTCACTGTCAGGTCTTGCTGACCCATTTGATTTCAGGAAGATGGGACAGAGGGAAGGAATCAAGGCCGAGCTGACTCCTAAATTGGGGGTCTGATCACATAAGTGGGTGGTGGAACCAGTGGAGCTTTATTCGGGAGTACAAAAGCAATGTTACTCTCTTCACTGTCTTCTGTGTGTCTTTCAGGCA
>PVHT021183705.1:25238319-25256944 GCA_004024745.2 Catagonus wagneri | reverse complement strand
GTCACTTATGGTTCAATGATTTGGGAGTGGCAAACAAACAGGGTTATGCTCTTGTGAGCCCCTTCATGTGCTGCAAGCCCTTTTGTGGTCTGGATCCTGGTACCTCTCCGAAGGTATGCCTCTTCACTCTTCTGACCCTGTGTATTCCTGCCACACTGAATGTTTTTATTTTTCCCAAACTTGCCACCTTCTTCTCAACTCCTGCTGGAAGACTCTTCCTCCTTCTCTCTTTGCCTGGTTGTCTCCAAGTCCTCTTTGCTATGTAGTTGGCATTTCTATATGAGAGGAACCCTCAGACACTGAGGGCTCACTTTACTGTGCCAGTTTATATAACAGACTTGAGCATCCTTTGATATTGGTATGGGGTTGGGGGTGTCCTCGAACACCTGCTACCCCCACAGAGGATACCAAGGGACCACTGTATCTGCCCAGATACTCTTATCTTCTAGAAACTTGTCCAGGCTGGGTTAATGCCAAGATCTGTATTCCTACATATGCTAACTTTCCCCTGTGGTAAATGCCTATCTTCTTGCCTGCGTGTTGCCCCTGGGCTACGACCATCTTGAAGGTTGGGCTGTATTTCCATCACTCTCAGCTCACTGCCTAGGCATGTGACCAGCTCTGCCACTTCCTAATTATGTGACTCTGAGGAAGTACTTAATACTTTATTTCTGTGCCTCAGCCCATCATTTGTAAAGTGAGTATGAGAAGTGTTCCCTCCCCATAGATAAAAATCAGTTGACAAAAAACATCTAGAGCAGAAGCCTATACAGGGAAAATACTGTGTTAGTTGTTCTAGCCACAGAGTGTCTAGCAGTGAGCCTTTCCTGTGTATTGGCAATAGCTCCTTGCTGACTGAGTAACTGACATTCCTGCAGAAGAGCTGTCTGTATTTTAATTAGCATCAATGTTATAGGTTAGTTTAAAAAATTGCTATTAACAATGAAGTGAAAAAATAAGGAAATGAATCAACAGTAGACAACAGTAATAGCAACATCCGGTTATATCCTATTATATACTCCTGTTACCTTGTCAGGATATATGGCCACATATAAAGAAATCTCTTATCCGTAGAGAAAGAGATGGTTAGAGAAATACCTAGAAGGTGAGACTTGCAGGGAAAATATATTGTTTAAGGAGACACTACAGTGGAAACCCAGTGGGGAAGGAAGAGGGTATTGTCTAGTTTGGCAGAATGAGAGTGGAAAAATTTGAGAGATGGCTGCCATCAAAGACGGTGGACAGGGAATAAGGTATTTACAAGAAAGATGCTGGATTATCAAAAATAATAACAAGAGGTTGACTGTACTCTTGAGAAAGGAAATGAGTTAAAAGTTGGAGATGCCCACCATTACTTCCCTGCTAACACTTAGGAAGAGGTGGCCTTAGAAGCATATGACCCCACCCTCCTGGCCACAGCTTAGCAAACCAGAAATGCCCCTAAATGTACCCTCAGGCCAATCATCTTCTCTCCTGGGGATTTGAAAGTGAGATGCAGAGACTAAGACAATGTTATGTGTTGAGGCTTTGGAACCTTGGAGACTTCACAAATGAAAGCTACATAAAAAGTGAATTTTTAGGAAAGCGAAAATTAAGCGCATTGCAAAGGGAATCGGTATATGGAAAATAACGTGGAACAGACATTTAAGGAGAAGCAGAGATGAACGTTGAACATCCCAAATGGAAAAGTGGAAGGAAGGACTGTCTGCCCACGTCCAGTTCCAATGAAGGCAAGCTCTACAAACATGGATGGGGTTTCAGGACATTCTCCTGTATTTTTACAAGTGCCTGTTACACTGGGACGAGTGGACTTCTGTCTTTTGTGGCAAGACAATATCAAAGACTGAAGTATTAAAACACACAGACTCCTCCATCACAAGCAATAATGCATCTGACACATCACCTGTCAAGTCTTCAGGTCGTCAACCACTTTGAACTGTATTCTCATGCCCTCCCCAAGGTAGAAATCAGAAAAGTCTCTTCCCCAGCTCCCTTTGCACCTGGGGCCAAGGCCTGGCATCTACGTTCTTTTTCTCAGACACACACATGGTAGAGTTCAATTCTGAATTGAGCAATGTGTGGAAACAGACTTGGTGTGGGGCCCTGGTTCTGCTGGTGAGAGTGGCTGGTGGCAGAGCTCCTGGCTTTCAGGAGCCATGGTGGTTGCAAGGTTAAATTGCAAGGTGGCATTGGTTACCTCAGAATCCAGCTTCTGGCAGCGGCACAAACTTTAGCATCCAGTGCTCAGCTATCTGGCGGCAATGGGTCCTTCCCATCAGGTCAGTTCTGAGCATGACTTGGGAATGTTCCAGCTTAGTTCCAAACCTGTTTGTTCAGTCTCTCGACAATTCTGTGAGCCACTCAGGATCCTTCTAAGACATTTTTGACTCAAACTCTCCAAAGATGATTCTCTTATTTGCAGCTTATAAAATCCTAACCAATATAGCATCTTAGGCTACAAAACTGTTTCTAAAATCAGGATGTGATCTCTGTGAACACAGGAATTGGTGCACTTTTGAGGTTTCTAGAGCATCCTGACACTGGGACTATGAGGATTCTATCATGCTTTTGTATGAGAGGGCTGAACAGTTAGCCTCACACTGATGAACTAAGAAATTATTCTCTATCTAGGTACCACCTTTGCTAATGCGCTTTCTTAGAAGGGAAAATGAGGCAGACTGCTCTGGCCCAAAAGAAGAGCTATGTAAAGAATTCAGCAAGCTAGAGGAGGTAATCAATTGTTTCTCTTTGCTTTTATGGGGAGTAAATTGTATGTTATATTCACTCTTGGCTTCCTTCTACTCTTTCCTTCTTTCATGCAGTTATAGGTTTGTGAGGTTCATCTATGTTACGTGTAGTTCATTCCTGCTACTTGTATAATGTTCCAAGATATGACAGTTGTACAATTTATTT
This sequence comes from Catagonus wagneri, assembly GCA_004024745.2. Lineage (NCBI taxonomy): Eukaryota > Metazoa > Chordata > Mammalia > Artiodactyla > Tayassuidae > Catagonus > Catagonus wagneri. The sequence continues at coordinate 25,254,031 of PVHT021183705.1, read as the reverse complement.
ATCCATTTTACTCCTGATATGGTAAACATTTCCTTTTTTGGGTTATTATGTATAGTGCTGCAATGAACTTTTATTTGGCTATACTCATGGCATGCAGAAGTTCCCAGGTCAGGGATCAAACCTGTGCCATAGCAGGAGTTCTCATCATGGCTCAGTAGAAACAAATCTGACTTGTATCCATGAGGACGCAGGTTTGATCCCTGGCTTCGCTCACTGGGTTAAGATTCTGGAGCTGTGGTGTAGGTCACAGACATAGCTCCGATCCTAAGTTGCTGTGGCTGTGGTGTAGACTGGCAACTTAAGCTCCAATTTGATGCCTACATTGGGAATCTCCATATGCCACAGGTGCAACTCTAGAAAGACAAAAAAAAAAAAAAAAAACAAGAACAAACCAACCCTGTGTCACAGCAGCATCCCAAGCTGCTGCAGTGACTCTGCAGTGTATTAACCCACTGAGCCACAAGGGAACTGTAATGAATGTTTTTATATCCATTTTTTTGTGAACATATGTTCATATTTCTGAGGAACAGAATTACTGGTTTGAGGTTATGCATGCACTCAGCTTTAGTAGATACTGTTAAAACATGGTTGTACCAATTTATACTCCTATCAGCAGTGGTTCCACACATACTTTGTTTTGTTCATTTTAAACATGTTGATGGTTGTGAAATGGAATGATATTTTTGTCTTAATTTGAATTTCCGTTATGACTAATGAAGTTGAACACCCTTTCAAATGGTTATTGGCCATTTGGACTCCTCTTTTTTTTTAATATGTATATATATTTTTTCTTTTTTTGTTTCTAATGATTTTTATTTTTTCCATTATAGTTGGTTTACAGTGTTCTGTCAATTCCTACTGTACAGCAAAGTGACCCAGTCACATGTGTATATATATATATATATATATATATATATATATATATATATATACGTTCTTTTTCTCACACTATCCTCCATCATGTTCCATCACAAGTGACTAGATATAGTTCCCTGTGCTTGGACTCCTCTTTTGTGAAGTTCAAATCTTGCCCAATTTCCTGATAGGTATTTTCATATTGATTCCCAGTTCTTCCTACATTCTGAATACCGGTCCTTTTGGGGGGGTATTTCTATTACAAAGATCTTGTACTCTGTGGCTTGTTTTATTTTTCTCTACTTTCCAGTTTATTTTGTTGATTGTTTTGCTTCACCCCAAACCAAGAGATCCTAATGTTTAAACTAATCAAACATGGAAAAAGCTAACTTGGATATGTCGCTTGCTTAACTTGCCTTTATCATTTCTGAAAGTGAATCTTACCAGATGCACAAATAGGAAGTACTCTTATGCTGTTTAATGTTCAGGTTCTGATCAATAAGAAGACAGACTTCTTTGGTGGAAGTTCTCTCTCTATGATTGATTACCTCATCTGGCCCTGGTTTGAAAGGCTGGAAGCCCTGGAGTTAAATGAGTAAGACATTTGAATATTGTGTGCATAATTTAGGACAATGACAACTGGAATAGTATATATTGACCTCCTTTATGAACAGTAATTAAAAAATCTCCTTCACCTGGCTTGAATGGGAACAAGCAGACAAGGGGGCGGTCCTGGACTTTCCAGGGCACTTCATATATGTACCCTCACCATTTTTCCCCATCCCTGGGGGTGGGGAATTCTGTGCCATGTAGTAAAATGTTTTAAAAAGCAGTTTACCCCTTCCTTCCTGGTTAAAAATCCTTAAGGATGTACATTTTTATGCAGGACTGTATGACCAATGCCACCACCCATTTATCAGCAAGAGTCCCACACTCTGGTCCAAACTCCATGTTTTGAAGTTTGGCAGCTACCTTGGCTTACTCCCACTTCTTTTTTTTTTTTTTTTTTATGTCTTTTTGCCATATCTAGGGCCACACCCGTGGCATATGGAGGTTCCCAGGCTAGGGGTCTAACAGGAGCTGTAGCTGCCGGCCTTCGCCACAGCCACAGATCGCCGGATCCTTAACCCACTGAGCAAGGCCCAGGGATCGAACCCACAACCTCATGGTTCCTAGTCTGATTCATTAACCACTGAGCCACGAGGGGAACTCCTGCTCCCACTTCTTAGAGCTATTCAGAGTACTATTTAGATACAATCTGACCCAGAAAATACTAATTATATAACACATTGGTTGCCTTTCTTGTTCTCATTTAAGAAAACTATCAGTCTCAGTCTGGACAAATTCTCACACCAAACTGAGCAAGTCATTTCACTCTAGATGCTTCTTCCACAGAACCAAAACCTCTCCAATATCTTCCAAATCTCACATTCAGTAATTTTTATGCACTTTAAAAAGATATGTAAAGAAATTTGTGGGAGTGTCATGGCTCGGGGAAACGAATCTGACTAGTATCCATGAGGACACAGGTTCTATCCCCGGCCTCGTTCAGGGGGTTAAGGATCTGGCGTTGCCCTGAACTGTGGTGTAGGTTGCAGACATGGTTCGGGTCTGGTGTTGCTGTGGCTGTGGTATAGGCCAGTGGCTACAGCTCTGATTCGACCTCTAGCCTTGGAACCTCCATATGCCATAAGCGTGGCCCTAAAAAAAAAGGGGGGGAGGAGAAATTTGTAAAAGGTTAGAAGAAAACAATGAAACAGCGGAGTGCTAGTAATGATATAGAGGAGACTTTGCAATGCCTTCCTATTGAGCCTTGCTCACACCTCCATTCTTTCCATCTCTCACAGGTGTGTAGACCACACTCCAAAACTTAAGCTCTGGATGGCAGCCATGATGAAAGATCCGGCAGTAACAGCCCTCCGCATTGAACCGAAGGTCCTTCGAGGTTTCTATGACCTCTACTTGCAGAACAACCCGGAGGCCTATGACTATGGGCTCTGATGGGGACAGGAGTTAGCAATTAAGATATACCTGATATTTTCCTTCACTAAATATGAATAATAACATGTGAAATAATAACATACTTTTCCAGTGCTCTTATTATCTCTTTGGATCACCTTCTCTGATTAGACTCTATGGCCTAACTGTGGGGTTTCCTCAAGGCCCTTCTGCAGAAATGTAAACACATTTCTAGGATGCTGGAACTCTAAGGGTTCTAACATAGTCCATGCTGAAAACTCTAAATCATCTCTAGTGAGAGCTGGATTTCAATCTAGACTTCTAACTGCCCACAGGACATTTCCACTTGGATACAGTGTTGTCATTTCAAGAGATGCCCTTCCAAGTTTGTCTTGAAAGTTGAAAAACTTTGCTCATTCTGTCCTTTCCATCGCCTACATAATTCCATTACCTTTGTTATTCCCGTTGTTGCCACTGAAGAGCAGACCCACATCCACTCAAAGCCAAGTGACTATTGTGGCCTCTTACTTGTTTTCCCAGTCTCCAATCACTAGCTCCTTCCAAGCCTTTGCTGGACACAATTAGGTGTCCTATATATGTAATAAAATTCTGTGAAGACCTCATCCATCAATTCCATATATAAGGCTGGATAAGTAATTCAGAAATATTAATGTCATCTTCTAGTCATTACCATAGCCCATTGTATTTCTCACTATTTTTTATTATCACATCACCTCCATGAGAAGGTAGGTCAGAGAGCAGCATTTCATTCTACAAATGATTCAACTAAATTCCCAAGATTAAGTGAGGCCCTAAAATGCTGGCAGAAAGATTTGGAAAACAATCCCAGCACAAGGTTCTTATATCGGAACCAGGGGGCTGTCGACCTGTGCCAATATAGTCTGGTTTCCTCTACTTATTCTTAAAGGTAAGAGCGCCTAACATTAGTCACCTAAGGCTCACCTCTGGATTTCCGATTCGGCAGACTAGGGTGGACCAGGGAGTCCACACTTGAAAGGAGCCCCCGGTTCCATGGTGATGCAGGCGACCTGGGGGCCGCACCCGGAGAGGCAGCTGCTAACCGGCTGACTTCACAAACGCCGTCCTGCTGCCCACCCTCTGCTGCCACCAACGCCCAGACTCCGGGCGGACCCATCTCTGCCGTCGTCCGCCTGCCCCACCCAACACGCCTGGGTCGGCTGCGGGCGGACTTCAGTCAGATGTAGACCCGGGCGTTGAGGTGCCACGGCTGGCCACTACCTGGCTTCCACTTTGGCCAGCCACTGACACCCGCCGGGACCCAAAACTTTGGTACCCAGGAGCCTGTAACGCGGCCTCCCGTTGGCTCAGTTCGGCATCGCTTGGCTGGAACGCTCCTAAAGGCTTTGAGGATTGGCTGAAGCTCAGGACGACGCGTCCAGTCGGCGGATAGGATCGTGTTCTAAGGGGTGGGTTTCGCCCGGAGCCCGCCTCTCTCTGCGCCCTTCTAGGCTCCAGGTCGGATTCATCTTCATCTCTGGAGGTGCAAGTGTGCGTTTCTCTTTACTCCTGCACAGGGTGGGTCGCTGTGGCAAGCGTAGCATTTGAAGGGAAGAGGGGTTTGAGGTCTCTTCAGAGTTTGGGGATTTTCTCACGAATTTTGGGATCCAGAATAAGATTGCCAACTTTTAATTTTGCCTAAGACTTTTAAAAGAAAGCCCAACTACTTATCTTCAAAGTTTCATCAAAGGTTTTAACATTGGGGGAAAAAAAAGCACAAGGGCTATAATCCTAAGAAACAGATCTTTAAAGCCAATACCTTTAATTTACAGGGGAAAAAAAGCCATTAAATTGTTCTCACTTTCTGATTTGACTGGAGACAAGAAAAGGCGAACCCAGCTCACTGTCTGCCCTGCATTAGGCACCACTTATTTACCTACATTACAGAGCACTGGCAGGCAGGGGCATTTGGTCTCCAGGAATGGTCTGTCTTGTCAGAACTATGCGTCTTCCCAGCTATATTCAAATAGCTAATGTTGAATGCTTACTAGATAATAGAGGGGTGCTAAATATTAAATGCTTTTCATCCAGTATTTGAATTAATTCTCTCGAAACCACACCGATGTATTTGTATTTGTAGCTCTGAGTTACAGATGAGAGCACCATGGCATAGAAAGTTTTTATTTGTCCAAGTCACCCAGCTAGTAAATGCTGAAGAGGAGATTCAAATCCTGAATCTTTGAACTCTTAGTCATTCAGACCAGTCTTGAGATGAGAGTTTATGTGTGCCTCTGCCCCGGTCTCTTTATTCATCAACTTTTAGGTTTTAGAGATTGAGCCAGGAGAGGGCTGTGTCCACCCTTTTTTTTTTTCCCGGTCTTTTTGTCTTTTTAGGGCCTAACCCACAGTATACAGAGGTTCCCAGGCTAGGGGTCCAATTGGAGCTGTAGCTGCTGGCCTACGCCACAGCCACAGCAATGCCAGATCCAAGCTGCGTCTGCAACCTACACCACAGCTCACGGCAACGTGGGATCCTTAACCCACTGAGTGAGGCCAGGGATGGAACCCGCATCCTCATGGATATTAGTTGGGTTCGCCAACTGCTGAGCCACGGCAGGAACTCCTGTGTCCACCTTTTTGACACACCACTATTATGTCTGGGATATAACTGGAAGTGTTGACTTTTTTTTTCAACTCCGTGTGTTTTGTTTGCTTTTACAAAAGTTTGATTTGGGCTTATTTCAGGATCTTGAGAATCTGCCATTGTTTATTCAAATGTTATTATATAAAATGGTTAAAAATTTTTTTCTTTGCTAAAGCTATAAAATAGGGATAGGAAAGCAAAATCAAGGACTTAAAAAGAAAGTTTCCTTTGACCCTGCTTTCCCCTGTGGAAAGATGAAGTTCCTCCTTTGACAGCTTAAGTTATCTTATGTAATGTCCCAAGGACATTAGGCCACATGATTTCCTATGATCCTAACTTGGAAAAAAGCCCTAAGTTCAGGGCCATTTTAAAAAGAGCCCTTCCTCATTTGTCTAACTCTTTAAACTGGGGAACAATAGTGGAACTCCCAGTAGCATAATTTATCGTGGAAATTAGGCTTCTGAAATTTTAACAGGAATGTCTTCCAGGTTCTGCCACTATCAGAGATTGGTATGGTAAAAAATTTTTGAAAAATTGCAAAATGCAGACCTCACTTCCTCTCCTCTTCTCAAAACAGAGACTCTTGTGTCAATAGAGTGAAAGATTATTTCTGCGGTGGCATTGTTCCTAGAAGGCTTAAGTCATATCCCCATGGCCAAAGAGCCCCACATTGTCAAAACAAATCTGATTATATTTCAAGTAGCTCAAAATCAGTTTGGAATAGGTTTAATACAGCCTTATTACCATTTATGTCTTGCTTGAGTGACTCAGTATAATAGAGGTATAAACATGATATAGTAATCTACAAGGAAAATTTGCAAAGAGGATTTCAAAGAGGTACTTATTGAGTTTTAAAGAGGAATTAGTGTTAAGCTTAAAGGTCATAATTAAAGTCTTTCTAGGGAAACCATAGTGTTCAGTGGTAAGATTAAAAACCACATTACTGAAATGTAGCCTATAGCATTCAAACCATTTAATTGGCATTAAACTGGTAATTGGTGAAATAAGTATTCTGTGTTGAATTTTAATTCTAATGTGCTTGACAAAGCCGAATTTCAGGGCACTGAATCTTTATGGATATAAAATCAGAAGGCACTATGCTATTAAAAACGTCTTCTGGAATTCCTGTCATGGCTCAGTGGTTAACGAATCTGACTAGGAACCATGAGGTTGCAGGTTCGATCCCTGGCCTTGCTTAGTGGGTTAAGGATCCGGTGTTGCCGTGAGCTGTGGTGTAGGTTGCAGATGCGGCTCAGATCCCGCGTTGCTGTGGCTGTGGCGAAGGCCTGCAGCTACAGCTCTCGTTAGACCCCTAGCCTAGGAACCTCCATATGCTGCGGGTGTAGCCCTAGATAAGGCAAAAAACAATAAATAAATAAAAGATAAATAAAAACGTCTTCTTATTCACTAGTATTAGTCTTAGTTTTGAAATACACTGAACTCTTACTATTCTGAGGATAGGTGCCTACAAGATTTCATTCAATGTTCAAAACCCGTCAAGTAAGTACTTGGTATTCTCATTTTATAGATGAGGAAGATGAAGGTCAGAGAGGTTAGATAGCTTGCCTAAGGGCCAAAGTCAGGGTTTGAATATAATGCCACGTGAGAACCTTGTCGTGATATTACTTTCCTTCAGAGGAAACTGTTTCCCTCCCTTTGTTCATTCCCCCCTGACTATGCCAAACAGACTTGCATCTCAGGACGTGACTTCCCAGATACAAGTAATACAGTTGACTCTTGAACAACATGGGTTTAAATTGCAAGGGTCTACTTATATGTGGATTTTTTTCCCCCACTAACTACAAACCACAGGACAATATGATCTGCAGTGGATTAACCCTCCAGGGACAGAACCGCGGATGTGGAGGGCTGACTATAAAGTTATACGTGGATTTTCTTCTGTGTGGTGGATTAGTGCCCCAAATTCCCTAGTTGTTTCAGGGTCAGCTGTACTTTTATCAAACAAAGTTTCCCAACTCTCACAGTTGGTTCCCTTTAGAAGGTGGGCATGAGGAGACACAACATGAAAACATATTCTCTTCTGGCGTAGTAGAAATGTGGATCCAGGCACCTTTTACTTTACAAATGGAATCCTCATTTTGACCATTGCTAGTTCAGTCGTTGTCAATACCAGGGATGGGCAAACTAAGGCCAGTGGGCCAAGTCCAGCCTGCTGCTCATTTTTGTACAATTCAAGAGCTAAGAATGGTTAGGAAAAAAAAATCAAATGGAGAATTATAATTCGTAACATGTGAAAATCATGTGAAACTCACCAGGAGTGAGCCTTAATATAAATTGTGGACTTTGGGTGACAATGATGTTCCACTATAGGTTCATCACCTGTGAGAAATGTACCACTTCAATGTAGGATGTTGATGGTGGGAGGCTGTTTGCATGTGTGCGGGTAGGAGGTCAATGGGAAATCTCTATATATTCTGCTAGGTTTTGCTGTGAACCTAAAACTGCTCTAAAAAGTAAAGTCTATTAAAAATATATGTGAAATTCAGGGAGTTGACACTCTGGCTCAGCAGTAAAGAACACTACTAGTAACCATGATTATTTGGGTTTGATCCCTGGCCTCGCTCAGTGGGTTAAGTATCCGGTGTTGCCATGAGCTCTGGTGTAGCCGTGAGATGTGGCTCAGATCCTGCATTGCTATGGCTCTGGCATAGGATGGCAGCTGTAGCTCTGATTCAACCCCTAGCCTGGGAACTTCTATGTGCCCCATGTGTGGTCTTAAAAAATACGTATTCAAATTCAGTATTCATAAATATTTTATTGGAACACAGCCACACATTTATTTATTATTTATGGCTGTTTTCACCCTGCATGGGTAGAGTTGAATAGTTGAGACAAGATGGCTTGAAAAGCCTAAGATATTTACTGTCTCGGCCTTTGCAGAAAAAGTTTGCCCGTCTCTGGTATAGATTAAGATCCTGGTTGGAGTTCTGTCCCTGGAGTCGAACTTCCAGGCTTCATACTCCTCTCTCTGTGTCTTACCAGTTGTGACACTTTTGACAAGAAACTTAACCTTGCTAGCCTCAGTTTACTTGTCTTAAAATGAGGTAAGATATAGGACTATTTTAAGGGTTAAATGGATTAATACACATACAACACCAAATGCATGTTAGTATAGTTTATTTTGATTTTTGAGAATTTCACATTCCTCATGTGGCCTTCCCTTTTAGAGTCTGGATTATGTTTTTTCTCAACTATTTGAAATACATTTTCTTTGGAGTTCCTGCCATGGCTCAGAGGTTAAAGAACCTGAGTAGCATCCATGAGGATGCAGGTTTGATCCCTGGCTTTGAGTTAAGGATCTGGCGTTGCAGTAAGCTGTAGTGTAGCTCAGATCCAGTGTTGCTGTGGCTGTGGTATAGGCTGGCGGTTTCAGCTCCGATTCAACCCCCAGCCTGGGAACCTCTATATGCTGTGGGTGTGGCCCTAAAAAGCCAAAAAAAAAAAAAAAAAGAGAGAGAGAGTGAGAGAAAGAAATATAGTTTCTTTTATGTAAGTGTTCCATTTATCTGATCACTATTCATCTGGTCTACCAGCAGCTTTCACGGGACATGGTTATCTTGATTGTTCTATTTTACCATTTAGTTTGTCCTTTTTGAACAAAATTAGCTTCAGAATAGTAGTTATCCTATTACTTTCACTGTCTTCCAAATGCGAAACTGTCAGCATGGCAAATCAAGAACCAGTTTGTCTTTCCAATGCCAGATTTCTTACTGACATATATGCATTTTTCTCTTCAGAGAACATTTTTTCATACATTTTTCCTTCCCGCCATTCTTATAAAGTGACAATCTGCCATATCGCACATGGAATCACAGTGAGTGACTTATGAAAGAATGTAGTTGAATCCACTCTCTATTCTGAAGATTTTTAAAGATTCTTATTCAGCAGAAAAACATGGTAACACTGTTAGCCAAGAATTTTGGGTGGGTTGGAATTCCCAAAGGCCAAAAGTTGCCCATTCATGAGCTATATAATTAGATTTGTCAATTTTTTTTCTTTTTGGCTTTTTGAGGGCCACACGTGTGGCATATGGAGGTTCCCAGGCTAGGAGTCTAATCGGAACTGTTGATGCTGGCCTATGCCAGAGCCACAGCAACGCTAGATCTGAGCTGCATCTGTGACCCACACCGCAGCTCACGGCAATGCCAGATCCTTGACCCATTAAACGAGGCCAGGGGTAGAACCTGCAACCTCATGGTTCCCAGTCGATTCGTTTCTGCTGCGCCATGACGGGAATTCCAGATTCTGTCATTTTAATAAGGGCTATTTATATTCAGCTAACATTTGTTGAGCAGCTATTATGTGCTGTGTCTTTTTGAGGATTTATAACTTTTCCTCTCCATACTGTTCCCAGCTTTAGAGGCCAAATCAGGGGCAGACTTCGGACTTTTATGTTCTTCAACCCTACTAGCTGGTCACTTTGGGCAAATAATTTTATTTTTCTGAGATTATTTTCTAACTTGTAAAATAGGAAGAATAATAATAGCTGACTGATCTGAATCATTAAGTCTCTGTGAAAGAAACATAGTACTTTCCTTTACCTGTCAACCGCATAAAAATGCATTTATAAGCAATTCTCATTTTAGCTCTATCCTATAAAAATTAAAATAATTATCTCTCCGTCTACCAAATATTGGGATCTCAGCTTCTTAGGGTCAGAGCAAAGGCTTGCTGCCTCCTTTATCTCATGTTGATGGAAGAGCTATCAAAGGAGCCTCTGTATTGCTGGGCTGCTGGCAGGTGTCCTTTGTAATTAAGGGTCTTCTCTGAAATTTATCCTAGGTATTAGAAAGAGCTCACAAATTTGTCCTTGCCTCTAGGGATTTTGTTTCTGTTCATTACCAATTTTTCATAGCTTGGGTAAAAATCTCATAAATAGAATCAGAACAAGGGTGAGGCAGTGAGGGCACACAATTTAACAAGACACTTTTAGGGTCATGCAAGATCCTAACATCTGTAAGTTTTTCTTCTTATCAGCGAGATCATGAAAAAGTTCAGCTTTATTTTTTTAAAAAGTGCTCCTTATGTACAGGGGATGGCTGACTGTCTTAGATGTGCATAAAGCAGGGCTTAGAATGGGAAACAAGACGTTAGCATTACCTTAGTCAATTTTTATTAAATTCTCTTGAAATAAGTGGAGATTAAATGCCTGTTCTTCACAGATTCTTCATGTGGAGAAGAGATTACACCCTGTTGTGCCTCCCTGTGTTCAAAGCAAAGGGTCCTTTTCAGGTTTCCTCCAGCATCCCGCCCGCCCCTGCCCCACCCCCCACTCCTAGTACTTCAGCTTCTGAATCTGGGGCTCTGTTTCTCCAGATTGAACTATCCTAGCCGCCATCCTGGATCACTTCCCCTCTGCCCCACTGGGGCCCTATTGGTCCAAGGTTGACTTTGGTGCAAGTGGGGTGCGGGGGCACCGGAGTTCCATTGTCCTTGGAGGCTGTGGTGGCAGCAAAAAGCCACACGGCCGCGACTGCGAGCGTTGGTCGCTGTGCAGACATCGGGAGAACATGACTGACGATGCCACCAGGACCTTGGGGAAAGGTGAGTCCTCTTGACAGCTGTCCACAGGGCTGGGGGCACCGCGTGACTGGATGTTGGCCCTGGAGAAGGGGGCTGCCTGGCCTTGGATCCCAGACTAGCGTGGTGAGTAGGGACTTGAAGGGTTCCTCTGCACAAAAGCCACGTGCAAAAAAAAAAAAAGGAAAAACAGGTGTCCTCCTGGGATTAGGAGGTGGCCCTCTTGGGGTCCTGGGGAGGGAAGTGAGTCCCTCTCCCCATGGGCTAATCCTCCTCCCCGTACCCCCTCCCCACAGGGAGCCTCCCCCCGGGGCCGGTCCCAGAGGGCCTGATCCGCATCTACAGCATGAGGTTCTGCCCCTACGCGCACAGGACGCGCCTGGTCCTCAGGGCCAAAGGCATCAGGTGAGAAGTGGGAGGCCTGCGCCCCAGACGTGCCTGGGGATGTCTAACATCTGCGGTGCCCTGCTCAGATTGCAGAGGCTCCCTGCCTTTTTCTTCTGAGGCAAAGTCAGTAAACGGTTAGCAAAGGTCAGGTTCTTGAGCAGCTGTGCTGAAATGTAGTCAGTTCTGTGCAGGAAACGCTTAGGACAACTCAGAGTAAACAGAATGCCGTCTCTGGTGAGCATGTGCCTTCCCTAATGCTTTGTGAAGGGCACCACAGAGGCGACCGAGGCCTCCTCTGATCCATGAAATACAGCCCCCACCATACCCTAGACATTGTCAGGTCAATTCTGTTCTCTTTTTTCGTTGCGCTTATGGCAGCCAACATTTTCTTATTTGTTTATAGTCTTTTCTCCTCACCTCCCAGCCACACTTCCACTGCCCCACCCCTGCCCCAGATACACACACACACACACACACACACACACACACAAATGTAAGTTCTCGAGGGTAGGAACTTTATCTCTTTTATTCATGGTCTGGGAGAGAACCTGGCACATAGTAGGTGCTTAAAACTATTTTTCGAATAAATGAACAAATAGTTCCAAACAATGAAATGCAGAGATGCTCTCGAGAGGTGTCTGGAAGGGACCCATATGTCTCAGAAATGGGTACATACCTATCCAGAAAGAATTTTGCAAGACTAGCTCCTGCAAAGGAGATTCGGGTTTGGAAGGTAGAGAGATCTTGCTGGAATTGGGAATGGCTGGATGGACCTGGCTCAAAGCTAAAGTGCTGAGAAAGCATTTCTCCAGACTTTTGACTCTGGACTTGGAAAGTCCATCACTAGTGGACGACTTCAGAGCGTCCGATTCATAGTAAAGAGATGCAGTGACTAATACAAAGATCCTTTAAATGAAATTATATAATTCTGTTTTGTTAAGTGTATATGGCTTGTATTTCCAGATTCTTCCTTTCTGCTCAATTCTAGTTGACATAACATTACCTTTTTTTTAAAAAAAGGGAGTTCCTGTCGTGGTTCAGTGGTTAACGAATCCGACTAGAAACCATGAGGTTGCGGGTTCGATCCCTGGCCTTGCTCAGTGGGTTAAGGATCTGGCGTTGCCATGAGCTGTGGTGTAGGTTGCAGACGCAGCTCGGATCCCGCATTGCTGTGGCTGTGGCGAAGGCTGACAGCTACAACTCCTGTTAGACCCCTAGCCAGGGAACCTCCATATGCCATGGGTGCGGCCCTAGATAAGGCAAAAAGACAAAAAAGAAGAAGAAAAGAAAAATAGACCAATTTTTTTTTTTTTTTAATGGCCATACACATGCCACATGAAGTTCCTGGGCCAGGGACTGAATCTGAGCCACAGCTGTGACCCATGCCATAGTATAGCAACACCAGATCCTTTAACCCACTGTGCCAGGGTGAGTATTCAGCCTGTCCCTTCACAGAAACCTGAGCCACCACAGCTGGATTCTTTATTTTATTTTATTTTATTTCATTTTATTTTATTTTTGTCTTTTGTCCTTTTACAGCTGCACCCACGGTGTATGGAGGTTCCCAGGCTAGGGGTCTAATCGGAGTTATAGCTGCCAGCCTGTGCCACAGCCACAGCCACAGCAACGTGGGATCCAAGCCACCTCTGTGACCTACACCACAGCTCATGGCAATGCCAGATCCTTAACCCACTAAGCGAGACCAGGAATCAAACCCACAACCTCGTGGTTCCTAGTCAGATTTGTTTCTGCTGCGCCACAATGGGAACTCCTGCAGCTGGATTCTTAACCCACTGCACCATAGCAGGAACTCCTAGACTGATGTTTTACCCATAGTAACTAAGTAGCAGCTTAGGAACCGATACAAATACTTCTTTTTAAAAATTTTATTGAGGTATGATTGATTTACAGTATTGTGTTATTTTCTGATGTACAGCAAAATGACTCAGATATATACATATATATTCATATTCTTTTTCATATTCTTTTCCGTTATGGCTTATTATAGGATATTGAATATAGTTCCCTGTGCTGTACAGTAGGACCTTGTTGTTTATCTATTTTATATAGCAGTGCGTTTTTACTAATCCCAGACTCCCAGTTCATCCCTCCCCCACCCCCTTTCCCCTTTGGCAACCATGAATTCATTTTCTGTGCCTGTGAATATGTTTGTTTCATAAATAAGTTCATTTGTGTCATATTTTAAATTCCATATATAAGTGATATCATATGGTATTTGCCTTTCTCTTTCTGACTTACTTCACTTAGTATGATAATCTCTAGGTTCATCCATATGGCTGTGTATGGCATTATTTCATTCTTTTTTATGGCTGAGTAGCATTACATTACATATATATCACATCTTCTTTATCCATTCATTTGTTGATGGATATTCAAGTTGTTTCCAAGTCTTGACTATTATGAATAATGCTGCTACGATCATTGGAATACATGTATCTTTTCAAATTAAAGTTTTCTTTGGATATATGCTCAAGAGTGGGATTCCTGGATCTTATGGAAACTCTTATTTTTAGTTTTTTGAGGAACCTCCATACTGTTTTCCATAGTGGCTGCATCAATTTACATTCCCACCAACAGTGTAGGACGTTTTCCTTTTCTTCACCTCTTTTACAGCATTTGCTATTTGTAAAGATTTTAATGATGGCTATTCTGACCAGTGTGAGGTAGTACCTCATTGCAGTTTTGATTTGCATCTCTGTAGTAATTAGCAATGTTGAACATCTTTTCATGTGTCTGTTTGCCATCTGTATGTCTTCTTTGGAGAAATGTCTGTTTAGCTCTTCCGTCCACTTTTTTGATTGCATTGTTTTTTGTTTGTTTTTTGTTATTGAGCTGCATGACTAAATACTTCTTTAGGGTAGGGTTTCTCACTCTTGGCACTTTGGACAATTGGGGCCAGATAATTTTTAACTCTGTGTATGTTTGGTGATGGGGAAGGACTGTCCTGTGCTCTGTTGGATATCTAGCAGCATCCCTGGCCTCTACCCATAGGATGGCAGTAGAATCCCCCCCACAAGTTAAATGGCAATCAAAACTTGTTTGCAGATATTAGATATACATTTTCAAACCGTGGTGAAGCTTGGGGACTCTGAATCTTATTGCCCAGGCTCTCATCTTGACTCTGCTACTTCTTAGTGGGCAATGTCAGGCAGGAGAGTCAACTTCAAGGAGCCTTATTTCTCAGAGAGGATGTGTTTAATATTTTCTATACCTTGTGTGCTCTTCATGATGACCCCCAGTTTACTTCAAGGGGAATCCACAGGAGCCAGTGGGGTAAGGCATAGAAAACATTGAATGCAGCTTCCTGGATGAAGGAAGACAATGACTCCGTTACGTATTTTTCGTACAAATCTAAACTAAAAAAAAACTTATTGCAAATTTTAATTTTATAGATTGATGGTTTTTGCTTTCAAGATGAGCATCTGCCTGCCTAAGCCTCTCATTTTTGTTCTGTCTTGTTTTCCATTTACTTTGTAAGACATGAAGTTGTCAACATTAACCTGAGAAATAAGCCTGAATGGTTCTTTACAAAGCACCCCTTTGGCCAAATTCCTGTCCTGGAGAACAGCAAATGTCAGCTGATCTATGAATCTGTCATCGCTTGTGAGTACCTGGATGATGCTTATCCTGGAAGGAAGCTGTATCCATATGACCCTTATGAGCGAGCTCGCCAAAAGATGCTATTGGAACTATTTTATAAGGTATATCCATTTTTTTTTTTTTTAGAAAGCCACTTACATGCTGTTTTACTGTGTATGTCTTTCCCAAACTTCAGTCTGCTTAAAAAGTCAAATCATTGGTGAAATTGACTTGCTTTGACATATGTGTGTACCTTAGGAGGATAACTGGTGTGGAATTATAGTAGAGCAGTGACCTCTGACATTAAAGTTTGAAGGCTTAGGCTTTACCATTTGAACTAGTAGTCTCAAGAGTTATGGTTATGGCATAGTTATGACTGTGTAACTTGAAAGGATTGAAAACCAGTGATACTTTAAAGGGAGTATTTCTAAGCTTTCAGGTAAAAAAAAAAAAATATTGGGGTAGCAGTAAAAGGTAATGCACACAGAAGGGGATGGTCCTTTATGGGGAGCAAGAGTGCCAACTGTCCGGGAAATGTGAAGACAGGAGAAAAGGGGACACTTGCTGATAATGGAAGAAAAAATGATGGAGAAATTCTAAGATAGTTCTCTTTGAAAAGAAACAAAAACAATGAGATTCATAGCTGACATCTCTTGAGCACTTAGAATGTGCCAAGCACTCTTCTAACTGCTTTATAAATGTTACCTCATTGAATCCTCGCCTCTGCCCTTTAAAGTGAGTACTGTT
>PVHT021183705.1:25039922-25232696 GCA_004024745.2 Catagonus wagneri | reverse complement strand
CTACCACCCTATGCCACAGCCATAGCATGTGAGATCTGAGCCCTGTCTGCGACCTACACCACAGTTCATGGCAATACTGGATCCTTAACTCACTGAGCGAGGCCACGGATTGAACCCACATCCTCGTGGACATTAGTCAGATTCATTTCTGCTGCGCCACAGTGGGAGCTCCCTGTTCTGAACATTTTCATGAGTTTTAAAGCTGGTGGATTGCCCATCTCTAAGGGCACTTCCATCTAGGCTTTTCTAGCCTTTAATCTCATTAATCTCAGCACTAATTAATAAGATTAATCATTAATCTCAGTAGCACATTTTTTTAAGCTTATATATTTTTTAATGTTTTCTTATTGACTTTCATTTCAAAATATCACCCGAGCCCACCTTCCTTTTGAATGTTGGCAGAACTTTTCAGTGGTTCTTTTTGGGGGGGTCCAGTGCCTTCATTCTAAATATTTTCATTGTGGAAGTAATCTAATCAAGTTCAAGTGCAGTGAAGGACAAGATCTGGCCAGATTTCATTGATGCTTTGGAGTTTTGCTCTAACTCAGTGTTCCTGCACTCATGAATTCTACATACTGGCCACTGCTTGAGCCCATACAAGTTATCATTAACAGTCAGTAAAGGAGAGCGAGAGAAGGGTAGCATTGATAACTCTGGAATAACACGAGGGAGAGAGAACCCTCTAGTAACTGAGGCCTTCAGCTTTTGGTGGCTGAAAGTTAAGTTTTTAATTCTTGGCATTCAGCAAACTACCTCTTGGAAAATAAATGCCGAGAAAAATGTCTGAGGAGACACACATCAGCCTCCTACTAGTGGCTACTATTCAGGTGGGGGGCGGGGGGGAGTACGGTTAGCACTGGGGTGAGAAAGAAAAATGGTTCCTGGTAGGCATGGGGAGGAAGAGTCTCTGGCTTTTATACTGCCTTCTGTGTTTGAACAAAAATTTTTAACAATAAGAATGCCCTTCTCTATTACTATGTAATAGTAGTATTTAAAAGATAGGGGGAAAAATCAGTTTTCCTTCTGCATAATTTCCCATATGTATAAGCCATAGTTGTTTAGCCAGCACATTCATTAGGGTTCTTTAGACTGATTCATCATTTTGAATGATGCTGCCAGGAACTTCTTTGCATAAGAAGCCTTTTTACTATTTTAGAATATGTTGTTAGGCTGGACCTCCAAGAATGGAATTACCAGATCAAAGGGTATGAACACTTTAGAGGCAGGAGCTGGATGTTGCTAAATTGCTTTCCCTGAACCTTTTTTTTTCTGTCTTTTTTTAGGGCTGTACCTGAGGCATGTGAAGGTTCCCAGGCTAGGGGTCAAATAGGAGCTATAGCTGCGCCACAGCCATAGCAACATCAGATCCGAGCCTTTTCTGTGACTTACACCACAGCTCACAGTAACGCTGGATCCTTAACCTACTGAGCAAAGTGATAGAAGCTGCATCCTCATGGATACAGGTCAGATTCTTTTGCTGAGCCATGACGGGAACTCCTTCCTCGAGTCTTTGCTGTTTATCCCCACCTGCTGTGAGTGCACATGCCCTTGGTATCATCTTCTTTTCACTGTGCATAAAAGAAGATATTTGACTGTTTTGGAAAGAAACAGTCTCTGTTGATTTAATGTGTATTTCTTTGATTGCTAGTGAAGTGGAAGATAGTCCCCAAAGTATACCATCTCTTTGTGTTTTATTTGTGAATGTCTATTATCCATTTGTTTGTCAAGGACTTAATGATTTTTCCTTGTTGATTTTTTTTTTTTTAAGTATTCCTTATAGGAGTTCCCGTTGTGGCGCAGCAGAAACGAATCTGACTAGGAACCATGAGGTTGCGGGTTTGATTCCTGGCCTTGCTCAGTGGGTTAAGGATCTGGTGTTGCTGTGGGCTGTGGTGTAGGTCGCAGACATGGCTCGGACCCGCGTTGCTGTGGCTGTGGCTGTGGCTGTGGTGTAGGCTGGCAGCTGTAGCTCTGAATGGACCCCTAGCCTGGGAACCTCCATATGCCGCGGGTGCGGCCCTAAAAAGCAAAAAAAAAAAAAAAAAAAAGGTATTCCTTATATATAAAGAATATTGGTCTGTTTTTAAGACACATTTTTGGTTTTAACTTATAATTTGTCTTTTGGTACATATAGAAATATAACATTAAAAAATATTGTGCTATAAGTCTTTCCTATTGTGAGTAGGTAGATTCTTTTATACAGTATCCTCGGAGTTCTCTGGTGGCGTAGTGGTTGTCACTGCTATGGCTCAGGTCACTGCTGTGGCTAGGGCTTGATATCTGGCCTAGGAACTTCCACATGCCACAAGTGAGGCCAAAAAAAGAAAGAAAAAAATCCTCTTCCCCTCTGCCCCCTTCAGAGATCTGAGAAATATTCACTTATATTTTCATCCACCATCCATCACTTTAAAGATATCTGACTTGTCCAGCCTTGCCCCACTAGCTTTCCCCCTCTACTATCTTACAAGTACATTTTAACAAAAGAAGCCCATGAAAAGCATTCCAGTGTGTTCCCGTCGTGGCTTAGTGGTTAACGAATCTGACTAGGAACCATGAGGTTGCGGGTTCGATCCCTGGCCTTGCTCAGTGGGTTAAGCATCCAGCGTTGCCATGAGCTGTAGTGAAGGTTGCAGACACGGCTCGGATCCCGCGTTGCTGTGGCTGCGGTGTAGGCCGGCGGCTACAGCTCCTGTTAGACCCCTAGCCTGGAAACCTCCATATGCCGTGGGTAGGGCCCTAGAAAAAGCAAAAAGACCAAAAAAAAAAAAAAGAAAAGCATTCCAGGATAGAATTTTCAGGGCAGTCCTTTGATGAGTATTGACAAGTTGTGTTCTGAATCTTCACAGCAGACTCTGAGTTGACAGTGATGACCAGAGGGAGGGTCATGATCTCCTTGGATCCTGCTTCTCAGGGTTCTTTCTAGGGAAGTGGTTTTTATCTCTGCTCTTTGTTCTACACCCTTGGTTTGTTTTAAAGGGAATCCATTCGTTGTTGTTAGCTCAGCCTCAGCTAGAGTATGTCAGTGAGACAGGGACCTGACACTTGAAATCTTAGAACCTCTCCTCATCTTGTATGAACTCAGAAGATTTCTGCCCTAGGGATGAGCACTTTGCTTCTGCTCCTGGATAAAGGCCTGCATTGCATGATGTACCTGCAGGTGGCTTTGTGTATTTTATTGAGGTGGGGGAGTTTCTGCTTCTTCAGAACTATTTCCATCAAGAACAACCTCATTCTCCTCCTTAAGCCAGGACTGCAGCACCTGTTTAGAGTCACCACGCTGTCCTGGTCAGAGACCAAGGATTTCAGGACAGTGGTGTAAATGACCACAGGCAGGGCGGGTGGCCGTGGCAAGCTTTGAAGTGCAGTCATTGAAGCGGCACCTGAGAGTCCAAGACTGTAGGATTGAAGCTTTTAGGATGCCTGGTTTGAGGACATCTGGAATTCTCTTTATGATCCTGCGACTCATATGAAAAACCTTGGTGAAGCTCCTGGAGGGGAGTCTCGGCCAGCGCACCTCACCACGATGGCCACAAGGGGGCCTTCTACGTGCGCTGTAGAGCGAGCCTCCTTTGGTCCGCCTGAGGGAGCCCGAGAGGCCGGCGCAGAAGAGCGGCTGTTTCAAGTTTCCTCTTACCAAACAACCCATCCCTCTTTATTTGCGTGCTCATTCCTCATCCCTTGTCACATCTAAGAGCAAGAGAAGGATTTGTAGTCATTTTTCAGTGAACTGGAGGACAGAAGGTTTTAAAAATTGGGTTTTCTACTATTTCATAACATCACATGGCGTTCCCTAAAATAATCTCAGTTCTTAAGCCTGAATTGAGGATGTGGTCACACTTTAAGGACACCTGAAGGCTTGAAGCTAGAGCCTTGGTTCCCTCCTCTGGCTGTGTGTGACCTCCTGGAGGACGTGGGGGGCGGGGGAGGGCGGAAAGGCATCATCTCCAAGTAGCTGTTTTTCCTTGCTTGAGGATACCAAGGACGATAGTTCTGAGAAAACTATTCAGCGTTAAGAATGGCCAATATCATTAGATGTGGCAGTTGGGCTAAGTAACCCAAAACGGAGTTTTTAGGAGTTCCCGTTGTGGCTTAGTGGTAATGAATCCGACTAGTATCCATGAGAGGCGGGTTTGATCCCTGGCCTGGATCATGGGTTAAGAATCTGGCATTGCCGTGAGTGTGTGTAGGTCGCAGACGCAGCTCCGATTCTGTGTTGCTGTGGCTGTGGTTTAGGCTGGCAGCTGTAACTCCTATTTGACTCCTAGCCTGGAAGCTTCCATATGCCGCACCTGTGGCCCTAACCAAAAAAAAAAAAAAAGAAGGTGACATTGGATGTTAATAGAACCACTGCTAAAAGTGGGTTGAGGTGTAGCCACAGCTTCCTGTTCTGTTTCTGATGACAGAACACTCAGGAAAGAAAAGACATTGGACATTAAGACTGACAATTTATTTCACCTCTGACTGTCCTGAAATTTGTCGGAGCAGCTAATTGACTGTAAGCAAGGGGCTTCGTTGAAACTGAGAACACAGAAGAAGATTTTAAGTCGAGTTGCCTGAAGACCATATCCATGGAATGAAACAGGAAGGAGAGAATTTTGAAAGGCTCTTTTACCATGGTTGTGTCACACCTCCAGGTCAGTTCGGTGCCCTGGCAGAGCCCCTGATTGAGAGGGAGTGAGAAAGGGTAAGATGGAAGGAAAGTTCCTACAGGGATGGTCAGAGCGGGGCCGGTCCTTGGCCAGAGAGGGGAAGAGGCTTTCAGAGCAGGTAGATTCTAAGCTTTTTGCTGATTTCTTTTTAAATTGAAAGAATAAGCAGAGAATTCACAAGAGACTTGGGGAAGCCTCTGTGATTAGAGTCCTCATACATACATATTTGAGGTTGAATGTCACGGGGTTGACACTCATCTGGGATTTAAGAGAACGGTGTTTTTGTCTAGCTCTGGCACTAACTAGAGAGAGCCCTTCCCCAGGATGGAGTTTCCTCCTCTATAAAGCGAAAGTCTCTTGTGCTTCCATGGGGGAGACAATAATCAGCTCACCGGCCTGCTTTCCTCTGTGCTTGAGCTGCCAGGAAATTCAAGTCAAATTCGAAGCTTTTTTTATTAAGAAACTCAGCAGGAGCCTTGGCTTGCTATCTTGAGACCATTTTCCTTCCTTCCTTTGACCTTCTGTTCTGTTATTTTCCCTGATCCTAGCAGGTTATGATTTTTCATATGCAATACTTTAGTGTACATGTTTTTATACACTGTCCCTCTAATCCTTTGTGTCATGAGTATGGTATAAATAAATGCAAAAATGGGAGTCACACTAGATGAATCCCAGTGATTGTTCCAGTACTGAGGTTCTGTGATTCTAAGGGGACAAGTCATTTCATAGGTCTGGGAGGTTTCAGGCTGGCAAAGAAGGGAGCTCTCCTATTGAAGGTCCTAAAGGCAGTAATACACGTCCAAGGAGGCCGGGCCAGGGTGTGCTCCTGAGTCACTGCGTTGTGTCTGGAGCCCGTACTTTGGACAAGGCTTGGAAGACACGCACAGGAAGACTGCTCGTCTGTTGGGATCTTTACGCTTTTCTGCTGGCTCCATGGCTCTCTCATTCTTTTCCTTTTTTTGGGGCTATGCTCACAGCATGTGGAAATTCCCAGGCCAGGGATCAAACCCGCCCCACAGCATCGACCTGAGCTGCTGCTGCAATGACAACGCTGGATCCTTAACCTGCTGCACCACCAGAGAACTCTAAAGCCTATTCTTAACTCCAGCCCTAGAGGTCCCCGGTGGCTTAGCGTTTAAGGATTTGGTGTTGTCACTGCTGTGGCTCAGATCTGGTCTCTGGCTTGGGAATTTCTGCATGCCACAGGTGTGGCCAAAAAACCTCCCAAAACTCCAGCCCTAGACTACATCATCGAGGCAACAAGCTGGCCTAGAGTATGAAGAATCAAGCCTGAGTGAGAGAGATAAGACTATTGAAATCTAGATAAAGGATATAGGAATCTATATCTATAGCTACAGGGAAGTAGTTAGTTGATTATGTGCTGTGTGGGTCAAATAGAGTCTTTTGCCCAATTTCACTAGGTAATTGGCATCATAGTTTTCTCTTTGGAAAGACCCAGCCCAAAAATAACCTCTGCTGAAAACTATTGCTTTCTGAATTTTCAAATGCCTCCCCCCCGCCCCACTGTCTTTGGCTATCTGTCAAGAGTTTTTCTATTTTTAAGACAGTTCATCATCTATCTGAGTTTGTCCCATTTGGGAATGATAAATTTTCATTTTCTTCTCTTTATGTTCTTTTTCTTTTTGTGGCTGCACAACTGGCATATGGAAGTCCTAGAGATAGGGGTCAAATTGGAGCTGCAGCTGCCAACCTATGCCACAGCCTCAGCAACGCTGGATGCGAGCCACATCTGTGACCTATGCCACAGCTTGCAGCAATGCCGGATCCTTAACCCACTTAGTGAGGCCAGGGATAGAACCCAAATCCTCATGGACAGTATGTCAGGTTCTTAACTTGCTGAGCCACAATGGGAACTCCTATCAATCGTATTTTAAACTTAAAAATAAAATTGTTGAGTGGTCAGCATGCATGAACTTCAAAGAACTCAAATAAAAAAGAAGATGTGATAGAAAGACAGTATTGGGAATCGAGGGGGCCTGATAGCACTGCTCTTCTCTGCCTCAGTTTTATTTGTCTGTTTGTTTGTTTTGTTTTTGGCTGTGTCTGTAGCAAGCAGAAGTTCCCAGGCCAGGGATCAAACTCACCCCACAGTTGTAACCAGTGTCACAGTGGTGACAAAGCTGGATCCTTAGCCTGTTGAGCAATAAAGGAACTCCAATCTGTGTCTTAGTTTTGAATCAGTTGAGAGATAAGGCAAAAAAATGCAGAGGCAGCCCCCTCCCACCACCCCCCCCAGGGGGCTGAGCTCATCCCTGGAAAGCTTAGCACTGGAAGGAGCCTGTTCTAGGTTGAGAGGGGGAGCTGGGCTGGGCTGTTCTTCCAAATTTTCCAATCAGATGAACTACACCCGCATTCCGGGTTGCAAGGAGGGAGGGGCTGAATGTGACCTGGCGTAAGACCCTAAAGGAGGTGGAAGAAACCATGAGAAAAGGGACGAAGCAGTCATCTAACAAATAGGAAGGAGAATCAAAGCCTTGGCTCTCTTTCTTTGGGAATTAATTAGACATTTGTATTTAGGGTCCTGTCAGTATGCGAGTAACTTGGTTTTACTCTGTTTAAACTTTCAGATTCTTGGCTATCAGAATACCATCTTCTTTGGTGGAGACTGTATATCCATGATTGATTACCTCTTTTGGCCCTGGTTTGAGCGGCTGGATGTATATGGAATAGCCGAGTAAGACATTTAAGCGTGTGGGGGTGAATTCCTGGGGTTGCACTGGTTAACGGTGCTTGCAGTGGTCTGTGTGCCATTTTCCCTCCCTTGGACATAGTTCTCGTGAATATGAAACACAATCAGGTTTTAAACTAGGTGTTTCCTTGTTCAGAATGTATGCCACTAACTTCTGACCTAAACTTTATTCATATTCTGCCGATAAGACCATGTCCAAAAGCCCCCTATCATCAGCCCGCCCAGTGCAGGCTGGTGGTGAACATAGAGGCAGGTAGTGGGTCTCAGTCATGGGGTTTTGGTGGCTCGTCTGCAGCTCCCTTGGTGGCCACCCACCTGGTCCTGCCGTGTCACCCAGCAGACACCACACACCTTACTCACACCTTAATTCCCCCAAGGGATCCTCCCCTAGATAGGAATACCCTTAAACAAATAAATGACTTAAAAAATAATATACACTTCATGTTAAAGCAAGCAGAATGGCCAGGGATATTTGAGGGAGAAGAAATTGCCCAGTAGACCTGGGGAGATGGCACAGGAACCCCGGGGCAGAACATGTGCTTTGTTCCCATGATGCTTACAGGAGAAGCTGAACTTGGGCTGGCCCTGGCTGCCAGACAGTTCTGCTGTTTGGGAATCAGGTCTTGCCAAGGTAGAACTTCCCAGGCCTTCATAGTGCGCAGGCTTGTGTCTACCCGGGAGTGGATATCTGTGCTGGGCTTCTTGCCTGGCTGTCTCTGAGGGAGGGTCAGATATAACACACTTGGGTATTTCAAGCCATGTCTCAACATAAACATTACAAAAACCAGCCTCCTCTGGGGACAGAGTGTTGAACCACAGGTTGGGAACCTTCATCCCTTCTCCTGGATTTCCCACTAACCAGTTTACTGTCTGGGCGAGTCACTCTTTAGATCCTGGACCTAAACATCCTGATTTGTCTTCAGAAGTGCCCAGGCAGCTCCAATATTTCAAGTTTTAATGATTTTTTTTTTTTTTTTTGCTTTTTAGGGGCACAGATGCAGCATATGGAAGTTCCCAGGCTAGGGGTAAATGGGAGCTACATCTGCTGGCGTACACCACAGCCACAGCCATGTGGGATCTGAGCTGCTACTGTGACCTACACCACAGCTCATGGTAATGCTGGACCCTTGGCCACTGAGTGAGACCAGGGATCAAACCCGCATCCTCATGGGTACTAGTCGGGTTCATTTCCACTGCACCACAATGGGAACTCCTCAAGGTTTAATGATTGTTTTACTCATTTTTAAAAAAGAGTTTTTAGAAAGTCTTTATGTTTTTCAAACCCCTCGAAGTAAAATCTGAGAGCGACAGAAGAATGTTTCTTTCATGTGATTGTCTTTTTGTGGGTAGGCAGTGAAGCACAGATACCTTATTTTTTCAGAACAATCAATCCACAAGCATTTTTTTTTTTTTGGCATTTTTGTCTTTTTAGGGCCATACCCATGGCATATGGAGGTTCCCAGGCTAGGGGTCCAATCGGAGCTGTAGCCGCCGGCCTACGCCACAGCCACAGCAACGCAGGATCCGAGCTGCGTCTGTGACCTACACCACAGCTCATGGCAACGCCAGATCCTTAACCCACTGAGCGAGGCTAGGGATCGAACCTGCGTCCCCATGGATGTTAGTTGGGTTTGCTAACTGCTGAGCCATGACAGGAACTCCCCACAAGTATTTTAACTGCAGGGCTAAAAGCAACAACATTTGCAACTGGAAAGCACACACACTGAAGTCAGAACTTCCTGCAGTAAGCGATTGTGCTCAGTTGATAGTATGGTGACCAAAAAAACTTTATTGCTCGAATAAACCATTTCTTGTAGCCTGTAAATCTAAAAAGCAATCCGTCCAGGCACCTTTCCAGATGCTGTCCCCTGCAGAGACTCTAACACTTCTCTCCTGTCCCGCAGCTGCGTGAACCACACCCCTGCGCTCCGTCTCTGGATCGCAGCCATGAAGCAGGACCCCACAGTCTGTGCTCTTCTCATAGATAAGAACATCTTCCTGGGCTTCTTGAATCTCTATTTTCAGAACAACCCTGATGCCTTTGACTATGGACTAAATTGCTGAGCCTCACGATCTACCTCTTCACCCTCCAGAATTCCCAAACCTGCCGTGATTCTGCATCAGCACTTGTTTTGGTGGGGCAGTCAACCTCTCTGTTCATTATCTTTGAGGTTCCCAATAAATGTAGAGATAGAATCATTTCTTTCTTTCCTTTTTTTGTCTTCTTTTTAGAGCTGCATCTGAGGCATGAGGAGGCTCTCAGGCTAGGGGTCAAATCAGAGTTGTAGCCACTGGCCTATGCCACAGCCACGGCAACACGGGATCTGAGCTGTGGCTGTGACCTACACCACAGCTCACGGCAACACTGGATCCTTAACCCACTGAGCCAGGTCGGGATCGAACCTGTGTCCTCACGGATGCTAGTCAGATTCGTTTCCTCTGAGCCATGATGGGAACTCCAAGAATCATTTCTAATAATCATTTGCATGACCTCTCTAGCCCATAGTGTCTAATGATTCTCTAGAAATCGCTAGTTTCCCAGTGCTAACGTCCGCAGACATTTTAGGAGACTGTGTGCCTCCTGGCTTCTGGGCCTTTGGCCCAACTTTTTGGTGCTGATGATGCTTTTGAAGATGAAGGCCACCCCATCACTGATGTTTGTCACTGCAGTTTGACAGCCTCCACGACATCCTCGTGGGTGGACAGCTAGAAATGAGAAGAAAGAAAACATGTGAAGTCCAAATACTCTTCAGCTGGCAAGTGAAAGCTGCAGTCGCTGTGGGTGTGCAGAAGTTTCCTTCTAACTCACGCTTTGGCCGTGGGCCTGGGAGACACGGAGGGTCTTGTGACCGAAAGAATTCCAAAGCAGGAAATGAAACACCCATTATCACTCTGGACCAATGACGTCAGAATTTCACCGGTGCTGTCAGGGCTCAGGATGGCTCACAAAATGTTCTATAACTGACATCCTGCCTTAAAAAAGTGCACATGTGACCCAACCCAGTCTCGGGCAAAGGTCATTCGGTCATTCTGTTGGATTTGCGTCACAGATGCTTTCCATTCATCCTAATGCATGCCTCTGGTTGCCTGTTGTGTACCAAGCCTTGGGCCATGTGGGTGATAAAGACTACAAAAATGACAGGGACACAGGACCACTTGACCTCTCCACCTTTTTTTTTTTTTTTTTGCTTTTTAGGGCTGAACCCACGGCATATGGAGGTTCCCAGGATAGGGGTCAAATTGGAGCCACAGCTGCCAGCGTACGCCGCAGCCACAGCAAAGCCTGATCCAGGCTGCGTATGCGACCTACACTACAACTCACAGTAACGCCAGATCCTTAACCCACTAAACAAGGCCAGGGATTGAACCCACATCCTCATGGATACTAGTCGGGTCCGTTTCTGTTGCGCCACAACGGGAACGCCTCTCCATTTGTCCTGGATGAAATTTTAAACCTAGAGCTTTGGAGGAGTTCCCATCGTGGCTCGGTGGTTAACGAATCCGACTAGGAACCATGAGGTTGCAGGTTTGATCCCTGGCTTTGCTCAGTGGGTTATGGATCCGGCGTTGCCATGAGCTGTGGTGCAGGTTGCAGACACGGCTCAGATCCCGCGTTGCTGTGGCTGTGGCGAAGGCCGGCGGCTACAGCTCCTGTTAGACCCCTAGCCTGGGAACATCCATATGCCGCGGGTGTGGCTCTAGATAAGGCAAAAAGACAAAAAAACCCAAAAAACCTAGAGCTTTGGAGCCATTTGCCTTGCAATGGGAATGTCTCTCTCTCTTTAAAATATTTTTAAAATTGAAGTGTAGGTGATTTATAAGTTGTGTTAGTTTCTGATATACAGCAAAGTGATTCATATATATATATATATATATAATATATATATTCTTTTTAGAGTGAAGGAAAATTTGAATAATATTTGAGTCTTCACAGGATTATTAACATAAAGATTTACTCTCTACTCCAGGAAACTATGGAAATATTCTTCTTTTCTGATATTTATTCAGTTGACTCAAAACAAAGAAAAACCACTCAACTTCGGTTCGATTTCATGGACCCATTTCTCACACAGAGAGGATCAATAAATAAACAAAATATGGAAGTTTGTAAGTCCAAATTCTGACTACTCCTGATTAAGTCACGACATATTTTATATCTTAGTACCAAAATCTTCATTTTTGAAAATTAAAGTGTAGTTGATTTACAATGTTGTGCCAATTTCTGCTATACAGCAAAGTGACCCAGTCATACATATATGCACATTCTTTTTTTAAATCATACTATCTTCCATCCTGTTCTAGCCGAAGAGATTGGATATATTTCCCTGTGCTGTACAGTAGGACCTCACTGCTTATCTGAAAAAAATACATATTCTTTTTCAGAGTCTTTTCCATTATATGTTTTACCAGATATTGGGTATATTTCCCTGTGCTATACAGTAGGTCCTTGTTGTTTATGTACAGTAGTGTGTATATATACTACTTATGGTTTTACTTGGTAACTATAAGTTTGTCTTCTACGTGAGTCTGCTTCTGTTTTGTAAGTTCATTTGTATCATATTTTTAGATTCTACATATAAGTGATATATTTGTTTTTTTTTTTCTGTCTGACTGACTTCACTTATTAGTATGGTAACTCTAGGTCCCTCCATGTTGCTGCAAATGACAATATTTCACTCTTTATGGCTCAGTCGTATTCCATTGTGTATATATATCACATCTTAATCCATTCATCTCTCAGTGGACATTTAGGTTGTTTCCATGTCTTGGCTATGGTAAATAGAACTGCTATGAACATTGGGGTGCATTATTATTTTTGAATTAGTGTTTTCATCTTTTCTGAATATATGCCCTGGAGTGGTATTGCTGGATCATATGGTAATTTTATTTCCAGCTATTTAAGGAACTTTGATTTATTCTCCATAGTAACTGCACCAACTTATAGAAATGCTTCTCTTGGCCAGATTTGGCTCCTTCCAGCAGCGCCCACCATTGGAGATGGCCAGCAGATGCCTTAGGAGAGGGACAGTCCTGTCCAATGCCATTTTATCTCAGGGTCTCAGGATCAGCCTGTGATCATTTCAGCTTTGTTCAACCAGATCTTTTCCCAGCCTCCAACCATGCTGAGACCAGGCAGTGGTGGGAGTGAAGTTTGGGCTTGTCAGTGCCCAAGGAGGAGCTATCTGCTGCTGCCGCCTCTGATTCAGCCCAAACCAGCCTGTACCTCCCACATCTCAGCTCGGCCCCACCATCTGCTGCCTCTGGGTGGATTTTGACTCATGTAAGTAGTTACCATTGTGACTTCATGCCAGTTGGACAGGGCAAGCCTGCTTGGGTGGGGCTGGGGTTGGGGGGTGGTAATTGGTCTGCCAGAACAGGCACCACCTGACTGGGCAGTCTGCCCTGCCATCTGCTCAGGATGGGGCACTCTGTTGCCATGGCGCCCGAGCCAACGCAGAGTGAGGTCTGCAAGTCACATTTCCCTGGGATGGATCCTTGCTTTGTTTCTGTAGCCTCTCCTGGGACTCAGGGACTGATCAACTTTGCAGGTGTAAATCCTGGGTGCTGCCCTGTGTTTGGCATGGGACCGAGACTGCTGTTAGACACAACAAATAAAGGCCTGTCTCTGGGTGGCCAAAACCAAAGATGTGCTCTTCTGGGGCTCCACATGCTAATTTAGAAAGCTTGGAGATCCAGGAAGTAAAGGATGGAGAAAAGTGCTCATGGGAAATTTTCAGGCAGCTC
This sequence comes from Catagonus wagneri, assembly GCA_004024745.2. Taxonomy (NCBI): domain Eukaryota; kingdom Metazoa; phylum Chordata; class Mammalia; order Artiodactyla; family Tayassuidae; genus Catagonus; species Catagonus wagneri. Next base: position 25,219,592 of record PVHT021183705.1, on the reverse strand, counting down.
AGTTTGGGATTTGAAAGCCTTTCGGCCAAGTGTGCTCTTTGCGGCTGGCCAGGGTCACCTGCACTGTCTTCCACTACTTTCGTCTCATTCCTTTGTATCACCCATCTAAGCCACAGAGGAATCTGAGTTGTCAACCTCTGGATGAAACTAGAAGAGGAAAGAGAAAAATAATGCTCATGAGGAACTTTGAAAATACCCCTTCTTTTATGGGGCATGGGGGGGGGGTGGAAACAGAAATAACATCAGGGTTAAAAAAAATCCAGTGAAAGAGAAGGAGGTCTTCCACCGTCCCTTGTCCCACTTTTAACAATGGGAGTATGTCTTATAAAAGCAGGTGAAATTTGTCCCCTATGTCCTGCAGACTGGAAAAAGAGAAAAATAGTGTAAACCACAGCATCGAAAGCACCTCATTGCCAGAGATGATGTTAACATCAGAACCAGAGGAAGTTGTGCGGACTCTTTTCCCTTAGAAGTTCTGGACTGGAGTCCATCTGGGCTGAGTCCAGTTACATCCTGACACAGTGGGGGGAGGGCGGGGTAGACAGGACAGCTGGCAGTGGTGGTGGGTGGCTGCTGGTGAGGAGTAAATGTTACTTGAAATTCCTTCTAGCTCTAAACTTCTCTGATGTCAGGTAGCAGAGTGGATGTGAGTGTCAGAGTAGATTAAACCTGAACGATCGAGTCCGAGGTGAAGCCCCTTCAATCCCGCAGGGACGGCCTGTGTGCACCTCCATAATGCTCCTTGGAACTTTGGGGTGAGGGTGGGAGTGGTCTCTCCTTTAATTTCTCACTTCACGTCCCACCTGGTCCACATTTCCTTTGTCAAAGTCAATGGTCTTCTCTTTGAAAAAAAAAATTTTTAAATTAAAGTATAGTCAGTTTACTTTCTTTGAATTTCTGCTGTACAGCAAAGTGACCCAGTCATATGTATATATATACATATGCATTCTTTTTCCTCGTATTATCCTCCATCGTGTTCTATCACAAGTAATTGGATAAAGTTCCCTGTGCTATACAGCAGGACCTCATTGCTTACCCATTCTAAATGTAATAGTTTGCATCTACTAACCTCAACTCCCAGTCCATCCCGCTCCCTCCGCCTCCCCCTTGGCAGCCACAAATCTGTTCTCCATGTCTGTGAGTCTGTTTCTGTTCTGCAGATAGGTTCATTTGTGCCCTGTTTTATTACTTTTAATGATTTTTATTTTTTTCCATGATAGCTGGTTTACAGAGTTCTGTCAATTTTCTGCTGTACAGAATGGTGATCCAGTCACACATCCATGTATACATTTTTTTTTTCTCACATTATCATGCTCCATCATAAGCAACTAGATATAGTTCCCAGTGCTATACAGCAGGACCTCATTGTTTACCCACTCCAAAGGCAATCGTTTGCATCTATTAACTCCAAATTCCCAGTCCCTCCCACTCCCTCCCCCTTGGCAACCACAAATCTGTTCTCCATGTCTGTGAGTCTGTTTCTGCTTTGTAGATAGGTTCATTTGTGCCCTATTTTAGATTCCACATAAAGTGATATCATATGGTATTTGTCTTTCTCTTTCTGACTTCACTTTGCATCCATGTTTCAATGTGCTTCTTGATGAAGCGGGATCTTTGCTGCTTTGCCTCTAGGCTGTCCTGTGGTTTCTGTCAGCCTGGTTCCATTTGCTATCTAAAGTCTGCACAAACAGCCAAATATCTAGCCCGAGGTGTTCCAGCCGTGGTGCAGTGGGTTGAGAAACCGACTGAAGCGGCTCAAGCACTCTGGAAGTATAGGTTCTATCCCTGGCCTGGCAAAGTGGGTTAAGGGATCTGGTGTTGCTGCAGCCGTGGCTTGGATTCAGTCCCTGGCCTGGGACCTTCCATACGCCATATGGTGCGGCCCTAAAGAAAAAAAAAAAAATCCAGCCCAAGGGTCTTCTCATTGATTAGCCTCTGGTTCCTTCCCCACCCCAGCCCACTGAACACTGTGCCCACCCAGGAGCCCCACTCCTCATTCGTCTACATCTGTGAGTCCCTGGAAGGCTGGGCATTTGGTCTTTTCAAACACTTTGCTCACATCTGGTTTGTCAGAGCTCTTGAGGCTTTGCAAATGTTTCCTTTACTCTCTAATCTTCTTCAGAGCAGCTGCCTGTTTTTTTTTTTTTTTTTTTTCAACCAGCTTTTCTCTTGGCAAGTTCAAGTAAGAATCCTTCTTTGGGCAAAGAGATGGTGTGCCATGGTGGAGAAGAAGGGGGCTGTGTTGGTCAGATGTAGCAGGATCAAATTCAAGTTCTGCCTCTTATTAAATTTCATGGACAAGTTGCTTAACCTCTCTGAGCCTCAGTTTCTTGTCTGGAACATGAGACCACTAAGTACGTGTTTCCCAGGGTCCCTGAGCAATGACGGGATCATCCGTGTAAGGACTTAGCACTCGCAGGGGAAATGCTCAATGAATGGCTGGCAACTGCTCTCGTGGTGAGGCTTCTGCGGATGATCAGACATGAATTCTGTGTTTATTCTCCCATCACTTTGTGGAACAAGATGTACTACATTGCACGCAGCTTGATCCATGGTTTGGAACTGTTTTCTGGTTGCTTCATGTGTGCAGGTGTAGTCTCAAATAACCTGTGAGCCCTTGGAAGCCGGATCTTTTTTCCCTCCCCTCATCCCCATTCTTCGAGTCTCAAGCTTAGTGTCATATTGTGACTCTTGGAATTCTGCCACGTTGCTGATGATGGTACAATGAATACGCTCTCCTGTGTTACGGAGCGGTACTCAGAGTCCAGCTTCTCTGCCCTCTTGGAGCACAACATCACCTGCCACGGGGTAAAGTGTAAAGGATTTGAAATGCCCACGGGCCTGCCCGGGCACCTGGCAGCTTGGAGGCTGCATGGAACACAAAGGCACCTGGAGCCGTGCCGCTCATGGAAAGTATTACACACATGCTCCAGATAAGAACTACTGGAAACTGCCTTGTCATTTCCTCCCAAGGATACAGCACAACCAAGAATCCCCTCGTAGACAGACAGCAAAGTTCTCCGGTCCACTTCATCAGTAGCGGACAGACTCCCTCAGAGGACTGGGAGCCAACAAGAAAGAGGATTTACAGGACTCTCAGCCGAAGAGGACAAAACCACTCAGGCAGGCTCTAACCATACTGCCCACCCAGGGGAGCCTGAGCGGTGGCCCCCTCCTCCCAGCAGCACAGGGAAGACTTTGCTAAATCTGGGTTTATACTTGAGTATTTGGGTTATGCTCAGGGGTTTAGAAAACCTCTCAAAGGATGCGTATGCGTGTGTGTGTGCACCCGCGCGCATTTCTGGGCATTTCTGCATAAGGAGGAAAGTACCAGGATGGATACTGAGGAATCCTATAGATAATCAGGACAGAAGGTATTCTAAAAATTCCATCCTTAAATAAGTGGTCCTTGGCCATTCATGTGCTAAACAGAAAACGCCCCTTTGGGGACTTTATCTAGAACACTGTCCTGATAATCTGCTGGTGGCAGTGGATGGGGTCCACACAGCAATCCCAGGAGCAGTGGCAGTGGGCTGCTTAGCCTGGAAGCCAGGGGAATCAGTTAGTAAGGGCTCTGCTGAGGAAGCCCTGGAGGAAGCTCTAATCCGAAACTGGCTTTGGGCATGTGGAGGAGGGAACAGAGTCAGAACAATAGAAAACCTACTGCTGCTTTACATATACTAAAGATACCTCAGAGTCTTTGAGGTAAGCACTAGTTATCCCATTTTACAGATAAGTAAACTGAGGCTTCGAGATGAAGTAACTTGCCCAGATGTCACATGGCCAATAATGGGCAAAGCGTGCGTTTGAATGCAGGCAGTTGACTCCAGAGGCCATGCACTTAACATCTGCACTCCTCTGCTTCCCCCTGACCCATACCCTCCCGCCTCCTGCCCTCGCTGACTTCCTTTCCGCTTCCCTCTAGACTGGAAGCTCTCTCTTCCAGTCTAGAACAGCGTCTTACTTCAATTCTGTTTTCCTAGCATCTGGCACAGTGATAGCCATTCAATAAATGTTTTGTGAAGGAGCAAATACATGATTGGATGAGAGATGGAATGAAGGGGTGTATGTCTCCCAGGGAGCTCCTTGTGAGGCAGCTGTCACAGCTCTTTTCCCTCTTTGCTGTCCAGAAGAGGCACCTGGTCTCTCGAGAAGCAGGCATGCCCTGCCTGGTACCCTCTCTGGGGCTCTGTTGTTGCTATGGCCACTGCTGGTCTAGGCTGCTATGGCCACTGCTGGTCTAGGCTGCTATGGCCACTGCTGGTCTAGGCTCTGACTGTTCTGCAAAGGGACTAGGAAGGGGGTCAGATGGGTCAAGGTAAGAGACCGCTTCCTATTCTCAAACCCAGGCCAGTGCCCCAGACCCACTTTGGTCACAGACATTTCCTGGCCATGAGCATGGCCCTAAGGTAAGTGTGGAGGAAACAGGTCCTGCAGGTTGTGCCCTACACCAAGGGAGCCCCCAGGGAAGACAAACTCACATGCCACAGGGTTGGGGGGGCGGGTACTTGAGGGACAGCCTCATCGCCAGTGGTGGAACAACAAAGTAGGAATTTGACTGTAAGGGGCCCTTCCTAAGAGCAAGGGTAGTAACTGCTGCCATTTTTGTAATTATTCACCAAGCCCTAAGCTAAGTGCTTCACATGTGCCCTTTTCACTCAGTCTTTTCAATGGCTCTATGAGATGGGCACTATTATTCTCATTTTATAGAAGAAACTAAGGCAAGGGTGGGGGATGCACTGAGGGTTTGTGACGCAAATGCTATCAAATTGACTTGTGATGATTTTTGTACACCTATAATTGAAATAAAATTCATTACGAAATTGGAAAAAAAAAAGAAACTAAGGCAAAACCAAGGCTTGGAGAAACTCACTGGTCTATACAAGGCTTTGTCACGACAGAGGTCTGGGTCCCTCATGGGCAGACCCTCGTGGGCCTCCAGTTTGAGAGGGCACCCGGAGGACAAGGACCTCACTTCCTTGTCTCTCTCTGGAGCACTGAACACTCAAGCTGAGTAATTTCACTGCTTGTGGTCTTGTCTGGTCCTGCAAGGGTGGGATTTCAGTAGCTTTTCTGTCTGGAGGATTAACAAATGCTGAGAGAAGGTAACGGATGTATGGAGGGGGTTTCTTAGGACTCATTCTGGTGGAAACTGTAGCTTTCAAGAGGGCTGAAGGCCACCAAACTCCTTGCCCCTGAATCTGTCTCCAACGATTTCTTTTGTTGCCTTGGTTGGCCCTGACCTCCCGGCTATTGGTAATCGGGGATCTTGGGGTATGTAAAGGCTGACTCTTTGTCTCTGGTTGGGAGACCTTGGGGGCTGCCCTGAGGTTCAACTCCTGGGTGGCTGATTCAGCACTGGCCATGCCTTTGGGAGAGATCCAAGGCCGTTATCAGTCTTTGGAGGTCCAACCACGGTCCCAAGAGACCTTTGGTCTAACATGGCTCAGTTTTCTCCAGGAATAGGTGAGCAATGCAGCGGCGGGGGCTGTGAGTCATCTCTGGCCAGTTGGGAAGACAGGCCCAAGGGTGGCTTGTAAGAAGTGGCAGGAAGTGGGTCTCTGCTTTCTATTTCTCTCTCTCTCTTTTTTTTTTTTTTGGCCATACCCTTGGCATGTGGAAGTTCCCAGGCCAGTGATGGAACTCACGGTGCAGCAGTGACAATGCCAGACCCTTGACCCACTGAGCCACAGAGGAACTCCTCTACTTTCTATTTTAAACAAAGTTACCCGAAGAGAAACCTTAAACATCATTGATCAGTGGGTTTTTAAAGATACGGATGGGACAGAATTCTTCTCTCAACTCCCCACCCCACCCTGTCCTGCAAATCTCACCTTGCACTTTTAAGACCTACCTTTTCCCACTGAGAAAAGAAATATCTTTGAACATCTCTGAGGTTTATCTTGCTGGGAAAGCATTTGTTGTTGACAGTTTTATTTTCTATTTTTTTCGTGGGGCTGGAAAGGAACAACAAAGAGATAGAAAATGCCACTCTCACCTCTAAATCAAGGGCCCCACATTGTGCAGGAGGAAATTAACCAGCCCTGAGCTCAGACGAATCGAACACAGGCATTTAGTGATGGAATGACAATTGTGTTGATTTGATTTTCTTTGGGGAGGCTCTTCACATTTTCCTGTGTATAAAGAAAAAGTGTCTCACTTAAACTTTGTTTTCCTAGCATCTGGCACAGTGTCTGGCATATAGCAGCAATGGCGATGGCCACTCAGTAAGTGTTTTGTGAAGGAGCAAATACTTGAATATATGACTGGCCGATATATTTCTGTTCCCCTCACAGCATCTGGGTGGAACATGAGTCGTGCTGTCAGTACTTTGTTGAAAATGCCTTTTCCAGGGTTCCCATCATGGCTCAGTGGAAACAAATCTGACTGCTATCCATGAGGATGCAGGTTTGATCCCTGGCCTCGCTCAGTGGGTTAAGGATCCGGCGTTGCCGTGAGCTGTGGTGTAGGTTGCAGATGCGGCTCGGATCTGGTGTTGCTGTGGCTGTGGTGTAGGCCAGCAGCTACAGCTCTGATTCGACCCCTAGCCTGGGAACCTCCATATGCCATGGTGCAGCACTAAAAAGACAAAAAAAAAAAGGGGGGGGAAAAAAGAAAAAAAAATTCTTTTTCCTCACTCTGGGGTCAGGATGATTGAATACATTCCAGAAGAAAGGGACTGTTCTTATTTTTATAGTAAGATGCTTGCTGGTGAATCCATACACAGCAAGATACTGAGCACAGAACATAGCAATCACCAGGAGAGAATCACTTAAAAGCAGACTTTTTACATACTGAAATATTTGCCAAAGTGTTGTTTATAAGAGCAAAAAAGGTGGAGATGCCTCAGTGGTCCTCAGGGGAGGGCGGGTAAATTAGGGTACATCTATCACACAAGGAGGTGGTAAGCAGCTATTTTAAAGAATAAATTAGAGGAGATCCTCCTGTGGTGCAACAGGATCGGCGGCGTCTTGGGACAATTCCAGGCCTGGCACAGTGGGTTAAGGATCCAGTGTTGCCGTTGTGGCTAGGGTTGCAGCTGCATCTCGGATCTGATCCCTGTCCCTGGATTTCCATATGCTGTGGGGTGGCCAAAACATAAAAATAACAAAAAAATAAAATAAAAAAATGAAGAGTGAGTTAGAGATAAATGTTCAAAAAAGATGTCCAAGAGGAGTTCCCTTCGTGGCTCAGTGGTTAATGAATCCGACTAAGAACCATGAGGTTGCGGGTTCGATCCCTGGCCTTGCTCGGTGGGTTAAGGATCCGGCGTTGCCGTGAGCTGTGGTGAAGGTTGCAGACACGGCTCGGATCCCGCGTTGCTGTGGCTGTGGCAAAGGCCGGCAGCTAATAGCTCCTGTTAGACCCCTAGCCTGGGAACTTCCATATGCTGTGGGTGCGGCTCTAGATAAAGGCAAAAAGACAAAAAAAAAATGTCCAAGAAAAAGTTAGATGGTATGATGTAATTTATGGAAAAAAAGGACTAGAAGGATACATCCACGTGTGATATGTACACACACAGAACAATTCTGGAAGGGTAGGCAGGAGACTTCCTATTGGTTGACGCTGGGAAAGTCAAGAGTGGGAATTTATCTGTTACTTAATTTTTCTGTTAGTGGTTGAATTTTTTTATCATGACTATATTGTTTTTGTTTAAAAAAAGAAGTCAGAAAAACAAGCTATCTTTGGGTGGCAGTGAGAAAAGTGAAGTCTGAAAGCTGTCCCTCTGGGGTGCTGGGTGGGGGCAAGGCCAAGTAGAGTGAAAGGGGGGGTGAGTGAGCTGAAGGCACACATTTCCATCACTGTGTGGTTCTTGGCTCTCTCTGCTGGTGGTCCGCTGGCCAAACCAAACAACCGTCCCGCTCCATCCCATGAGGTGGAGACCGGATGGAGCATGAGAAAGTTCTGAATCACAGTCTGCAGAGGCACTTAAGTTGAGACGTCCAGGATGTTCGCTGACTGCTGCCACAGCTGCCACCAACCCTGCTCTGAAAGGGTGCTTGGTATACAGCAGGTACTACTTAAAGGTTGCCTACCTCTGTTACGCTTTCCTATCCTCACTTCATGGTTCCAGCTGAAATGCTTTTCCTGGTCAATCCCGCCCATCTTCCAGAAACAGTAGCAGGCAGCACTGTACCATCGGGACTTGCCCGATGCCCCAGGCTTCCAGCATTACCTGGAGGACTCAGCAAAATGCAGTCCTGTGCCTGACTCCTGGAGATTCCTCTGAAGTCTGTAATGTGGCCCTGGAACCAGCCCAGAGGCATTTGGCACAGTAAGTGAACAGACCGCTGGGTAAAGTCTAGCATCCTCGGGAAGGAGATTCCTCAGAGAAAGTTGTCCTTAGTGCCCTAAAGGACCAGAGCTCTTCTGTTTTAAAAGACAGTCTCTTTCCTTCAAGCCAAAAGCTTCATGTTATTCCTAAGCCCCGCAATCTTTGCACACAGCAGCTCTGTGAAATAGGGTTTTGTGCTGGAATCCACCTTATAGTTGGCTTTCAAAGGCCCTTTTTGGATCTCTGCAGGTTGCCTCAAAGATGGGCCAGAAATATTCTATTTTGCTATTTTTTAAAGTTTTCTGAAAGCATAAGAATAAAAAGGGAGTGAAAGCTTCTGCTTGTCAATAGGAAGTCCCCCCCTCCCCAGCTCTGCCCTGGGAACCTCACAGACTTCCTGAAGTTAAAAACAAACACCGAAACCAGTTTCTACTCTTTGCATGAATTTAATTCTTCCTTTAATATAAATAAGGCAGCATGAAACCCAAGAGCCCCGCTGCTTTCTGCTTCAGAAGCAGCTTTGGTGCATTAAAAAAAACAAACAAAAAAAATGCAAACCCATTTCCCCAGAGTTGTTGTCTCTCTAGAAACGAGAGGCCAGAAGGTAACTTTTCAGTGGATTTTCTCCTGGAAGTGAAGGAGAGGCTGAGGGAGGTTCAGGCTTGGTCTTGGCTTTGGGAGGCTGGTTCATGGTTGCTGGGGTCTCTTCAAAGCATATTAGATGAGGATGGTCATGGGAAAGTCAAGGCACGGGTGACAATAAATAAGGAAATCCATGCCAACTCTGGAAATGAATCCCCATGGAACGGGGGGGGGGGGGTGCTCAGGGTTGTTGCTGGAGACCACGTGGGCCTGGAGAGGGGCAGACCCAGGCGCTGCTCAGTCCAACTCCAGTTTTGGGCTTCCACGCCCCGTCACAGCTGAGTCTACCACTGGGGATTAACCCTATCAGGCAAACCGTCCATCTTCTAGAAGCTGGGTGAGAGCACTCCCGGGGTAGAGACAGGATCCTTTCTTCAGTTCATGGGGAGCCCTACACTCCTGAGGAATTGGGTAGGCTGCCGGGGAGCTTCAACCCTGGAGGGAGGAGTACTCATTCCTGCTTCCTCCTCAGCCTCTGCAAGGGTTACCGAGGCAATGCCAAGAGAGGAACTCCCAAAGGGCCCGTGAAGCCACAAGTGGAGGAGGGAGCGGCCTCCCAGCCCCACCCGCCCCAACCAGTCCCGGAGACGGAGGCCAGCTCTGACCACAGGCTCTGGGGCCTGCCCGGGGACCATAGCCCGGCAGTGCCAAGGCGGCCTCTCTCAGACCCTATGTGTCCAGTCTGCTGAGCCTCTGTCATGCGCTTCAGGTGCTGGTCATCTGTGTGGTCAGCAAGGCCCATGCAGAACGGAGGCGGGGGCTTCTGTACAGTGAGGGGGCCCTGTTGGAACGAAGAGCCAAGGGGATTGGGGGGCCAGCACATGGAGCTGGGTTTCTGCAGCAGACCTTGCTTCCAGGCACGCCCTGGAACCTAGGATAGGAACCCTGAGGGAAACTCAGGGCTGCGGCCTCCCTCACCTCTCACCTCTCCAGTCTTTTAGAGCTGAGGCCACACTGCAGCCCGACCCTGACACCCCGCGTACCTGGCTGGCTCTGTCCTTTGTTCCAGTCACCGTGGGCCCTTCTTTCTCTATCACCTTCCACCTTCAGTGCCCACCCCCTCACATCCTGGTGGTCAGAGAGACCAGCCGTGCAAGAATAACAAGGGGTAAGGGCTTTGTGAGTGTGTACCCAGCAGGGTATGTGACACCCACGAGGTTCAGGACACAGAACCTCGAGGAAGGGGCAGGGCGAAGGGGGGTGCACCCTGAGTGAGACGTGTAGCTAAAATAGCGGCCAGCTTAAACTTCTCTCTGCCACCGAGTACCCACTTTTGTGCAACAGACACACTGGGGCCTTGAATCTCTCGATGTCTTCTCTACAGACAGTATGAAAACGACAGCCACAGCTGGGCCCCCTCTCGTGCAGGCTGTGAATGGAACGCTGTAAATCCCTACATCTGCTCCTATTAGTGCTTTAGTTGCAGATGCCTGGGGCCAAGGATCACTGAAAACAGGGGTGCAGGGTCTTAACACAGGTCCCTGTTAGCATTCCTGTAGCTTCTTTGTTGATATTCAAGTAAAGACTGGATGTGGGATGTAAAAAGAATTACACCCAAATCGAGGTTTGCATCGTCTGTAACTCAGTGTTCACAGAGCTCTCCCATCACCTCAGCCATCGGTGGCGATCCAAAGGCAAGCTGCAAAGGGTTAGCACCCAAACCAAGACAACAGCTTCACCAGCGGTCCCAATGGCATGAAAGCAAAGCAGCTTTGGCTTGGAATTCCATTTCCTCTGTGCTACAGGGTCTGGCAGGCTGAGCCACGGCACCCTACAAAGCCCACCATTTTCCAAGGACAGAGCCTGTGGATACCCCCAGGGGCGTGGACACGTGCAATGGCCCGTGTCCTGGTCCTCTGGGTCATGGATGCTCTACAAGACGACAGCTTTTTGGGGCAGGCTGGCATGGTCTGAGGGGATATGGAGGGAGTACTCGCTGATAAGCACGGGGGCATTCTTGAGCATCTCGTAGAAGGAGTCCACTGTCTTCCGGTAGAGGCTTCGCTGCAGGACAAAGGGCCGGAAGAGGTTGAGAGGCTCAGCCCTGCGCACGGCCTCGGGGAGTCCCATGGCTTCCGGCACCTTGCGGTTGCCAATGAAAAAGTGATGGAGCTTCTTCTCCAGCAGGCTTTTCTCCAGGAAGCAGAGCATCTCGTGCAGACGAGCGTCGAGATGCCCGGCCTTCCAGTCGGCGGGCCGGCGGGCGAGCAGGAGGTGCAGCAGGGCGGTCTTCAGGTGGTAGTTGCCCAGCCCGCTGGGGCCGGTCAGGCGGCTCTGCTTGGAGAGCAAGAAGGAGGCGATCTGCAAGCAGCTGAGGTGGCAGGCACCCTCTGGAAGCGCCTTCGCCGTCATCCTGAGGAAGTGGCGCTCGTAGACAGCGAAGGACAGGAGCCAGTCGGTGCTGGATGCCGGGGTCTCCCCGAAGGGCTCCCCGGGAAGGTGGGAGACAAAGTACAGGTCGGAGTCGTCACACTGGATCACAGGAATCAGGTTGAAGGGCATGAACTTCCCCGATCGGAACTTGATCTTGAGGGACCCCGGGGTGTCCAGCTGGCCAAAGGCCAGGTCAAACTCGTACTTGTGGGCGATGCGGTGCCAGGCTTTGGTGAGGGCCGTCTGGAACCACTTCATGACCCGCATGGTGTCCAGGTATGGAGAGTCTCCGGCGCACAGCAGGTCCGCCGCCTCACCGCCCGGCCGCATCACGTTGTTCTTGCCGTGGAGGAGACACAGCATGTCTTCCCCGAGCTTGGTCTTGCCGCAGATACAGCCCAGTGTGTCCTCGTCTGCCCGGACCACCTTGATCTGGCCATAGCCCTGGCGATCCAGGGGCACAGAGCGGCAGGAGCACCAGAGCTCTGGGTGGAAGTGGTAGGGCTCTGGGGGCATGAAGGGCACGAAGAGGTCGCACCGCAGCGGCTTGTTCACCTGCCAGTTCTCGTACATGCTGTCCACGCCGATGAAGTCCTCCACCTCCATGTCTGAGGCCCGGCTGCACAGGCTCCTCAGGGCTTCCAGCAAGTCATCCACGAAGCCTTCCACAAACTCCCGGGTGCGGGCAGCGTCGGCTGTGGCCCCTCGGATGCAGCGCTCGTAAAAGTGGTCCAGCGTGGCCCTGTTGGGCAGGGTGAGGCCCCGGAGCGGGGCGCCGTCCAGGCCGGGCAGCTCGTCTTCTTCCAGGCACTCGGGCGAGGGCCCGTCCTGGTGGTCCTGCCGCCACACCTCGATCACCAGGAAGAGGATCATGCAGAGGGTGCTCCACAGGTCCCAGGCTGCGCGACTCTCGTTCTGCTGCTGGCCCTCCTCTGCTACCCGCTCCAGCGCCTCCCTCTCGGCTGCCAGCCTGGCCACCTCCTCCTCCAAGCGCAGCTGCTCCAGCTGCAGCTTCTCCTGGTGCGCCTGCATCTGGCGGATGATCTCCTCCTCGTTCTCGGGTACCGTGGCGTTCTCTCGCGGGAACAGCAGCGGGTGGTTGATGATGGCGGTCACCACCACCAAGCACACCCGGAAGAGCCCCAGCGCCATGGCTGCAGCTTTCATGGGAACAGGGAGAGAGAGACGGATGGTCATTCCAAATTTCCCTCAATGCCGCTGATTCCCCGGTTGCTCCCTCCCACCGACTTCTGCCCCTCCCATCTGCTGCATGTCTTATGGTTCTTCCTCACCCAGCCTGCGGTCTAGCCTTGGAAACAAGAACTCTGAAATCCCACACCAGCAATGCTGGCTAAACAGCCCAGAGTGGTGGACCTGTTTCTCACCACCCAGATTGTCCTCCTTCTGGTAGGAGCAACCTGCTTTCCCTGGGAACCATGCCTTTCCTACTCCTAGTCCTTATGGTTTGGCTGGGGATGAACCCACTCCCAGCTCTAGGGGTGAGCATTTAACCCAGACCCAAACTATTTCATGCTCCTCCTCACTGGCTACAGCGATTGTTTCAGGATGAGCTTATGACCCTATTCCGGCCAGTGGGAAACAGAGGTAGGACCTGTTGGGACCAGTGGGGTTGCCTAGGATTGCTGAGGGAAGAGGGTTACACCTGCCCTTGGCCCCCTAGCTGCCTAGGTGCAGGGAGGTGGGCATCTGCCTGAGAAAGATGACAACGGGTCAGGAAGCAGACGCCCTGGGCCAGCTATGCCTGAAGCCATTACCTCCGGACTGTGTAGTCATATAAATCAAAATACTCCCTTTTTATTTAAGTCAGTTTGTGGTGTTTTCCAACACTTGAAACCAAACCAGTCCTGGCATAAGACATCCTCGTCTCACCGCAGTGAATGCCTTCCACTGAATGCCTGCTTCCTCAGCGCAGCACAGCATAGTGGTGAAGGCAAGGGTGGGTGGGGAGACTCCAAAGCCAGCCCTGTCATTCGCTGATTAGCAGTGTGACCTTGGGCATGTTAACTCACCCCCCTGAGCCCCCGTTTCCTTACTGCACAAAAGGAAAGCCACAGCACCCAGATGGATGCACTGATCCATGCCAACTGCATACACAGCACGGTGAGTGGTACACAGCATAGGTTCACTGAATGGTAACCAAACCGGTCTTGAGCCCTTATCTTCCCCCACTGTGAATCTCTTCTGATCTGGAAAACCCCACCCAAATTCAGACGCTGATCTCCTGGCTAGTCCTGGGTCTTTCCCAGAACAGTCTAGAGGACAACCAGAGTGAATGAGTGATTGGCTTTCTTCTGATGAGTCCCCTGCACTTTAAATCTGACTTCTTCATTGGGAAAGGAGCCATATCATTTCTCGAGGATAAACTGATTTTTAGGTCCAGCAACTTTTGGGGCAGGACTAACCCCTGACAATACTTGCTATTCAGACCCTGTATTTGCAACACTTCTGGGAGCTTGTTAGAAATGCAGACTCTGGGCCCCTTTGCAGACCTATTGAACTAGAATTTGCATTTTAATAGCATCCACATTAAAGTCTGAGAAGCACTGTCTCACACTATAAGTCTTATGTTATACCCTGTCTTCTCCCTGGAAGGAATCTTGGGAAGTGACAATTGGCCTTTTGCACATTTGCCCCACCCACTCCCTGCCTGGGACCTCAGCTAGGAGAACAAATGGCCTAAGGAGGTCATTGTTGGAGACAAAGAACCCCCCACCCCTCGCCCTAATACATGCCAATACATGATAGACGCCCCATTTCCTGACCTCGAATCTGCACCCTGAAAACCACCGTTCTGGTTCTCACCCTAATGGTGTCAAGGGGCAGGTATCTGTTACCAGGTAAGGACACCTCTGTAGGTTCTACTGGGCAGGGCCAGGATGTAGATGGTCTGAGCTGCCACACTTAGGCAAAGGCTGCTGCTCAGATGTGACTTCACCTGGTCAGCAGGAACCAGAAGGTGGGGTGGTGGTGGTGGGGAGGGTCCAACTGAGCAGAATTCAGTGTGCAGACAAGTTCAAGCCTCAGAGGTGAGCTCTGAGATGCTTACGCATTTCCTCTTGAGGAAGAAATGGCGGACAGGAGAAAGTGGAGGAAGTCTCAGACTGGAAAGGAGGCAGGGCGAGGAAAAAGCAGCCAGCTTCCCCAAGAAAAGGGCCGCTTGCTGGATGATTGCAGAAGCATGTCAGCCCTGGTTTCTACATTAGAGAAACATCAGTGGAAAATGTGGCCAGGGTGGTCCAAGGTAAAACTGCCAGATTGGGCGACTAATGTGGATCAGAGTTTTAAGATAGAAGCCTGAGTACTAATGATAGAATACCAGGCAGTAGCCAGTTAGGAGGTAATTTGGGGGTTTTGAAGCTCTTTAGGGCCTCCATACTATAGGCAGCCGCATTTGGGAACAGCAGACCCTGACAAGTCACAGTAAAAGTCTCTGGCAACACCTGATTCCAGAGGTCAGTTTCTGTGCCAGCTCAGGGCAGGATGCCACCAGCTGGGGAGAGGTCACCAAGTCCTATGACCTCTCTACCCATCACCTTCCATAGGGCTACCTGTGGACATCCTCGTGCCTGCTGGGAGATGATGGCCTGTCCTGGGGCAGGTAAGTCTCAAAACTCCAAACCAACTGGAGCAATTGGATACAATGCATGAGGCATTAAGAGGACGGACTCTGGAAGACACAGGGTTAGCATCCAGCATGTGCACCTGCTAGATATGTAACCTTGGACAAATCATTCAACTTCTCAGAACCTCAGTCTCTTCGTCTGTAAAATGGGGATAAAAACACCTGCTGCTGTAAAGAGAGATAATGCATAGAAAGCATTCAGCAAAGTGCTTGCCCCTGAGCAATTTTTCTTATAAAAGGGTGGCTGTGATGGGATGGGAATAGCAGCCGAACCTGCCTGCAGGGGTCTGTGATGCAGTGGGCCACACAGACGTCCCTACAAGGAACCCGGGCGGGATGCAGGCAGCCACAGGGACACTGATGACAGTAGGATTACAAACAAGACTCAACAGGAGCACAGGGGAAACAGGAAGGAGCCTGGGCTGCAGAAGCAGACAGACCTGGGTTTGAACTTTGACTTTGCTCCTTGCTGAGGGGTTGTGGGTGAGTCACTTAGCTTCTAGGTCTCCGCTACTCTGTCTGTGAGATGGTGTTAACAGCAGGCCCTGCTTCTTGGTGGTGGGGACGGGGGAAGGGTGGTTAAGCAAGACCATCATCTCAGGTGCTGAGCACAGTGCCTGGCATAGAGTAGGGACCTTACAACACAGGCTCCTTCCCCCTTGGCCTCCATGGCCCTCTTTTCTCACCTGTCATGCACACCAGCCCTGCCCAAGTCTCGGGGCGTGGGGGAACACACGCTCAAAAGTGCTCTGAAAGCATAAAATGCTAGAACTGCTGTCTCTTGGTATGCCACTCAGTCCACACTGCCCCCCCGGCGAAGGGGGAGAAAACTTTGGAGCCTGAATCCTCCTGGAGGTGGAGTTGCCTCTGACTCACTCCCTGTGCAAGCCATCCCCTCCCTCCCAGGGACTGGATGGGATCCCAGCTGTCATTTTGCTCCTGATACGATCTGCACGGGCTGGCTCTGCTCGAACACCTAAGTGACGGTGAGCAGGGTGGTGGCTGCTCCGTGCCAGGAGGGAGTTCAAAGACTCCACTACTTCCCCTCCTGAAATCAAGCCACAGGGAGCACTGCCCTGGGGGTCAGAAGAATGAGGGGAGAGAATCTGGACTTTTGGACTTTTAGAGATCAGAGGGACAGGACAATAACTGGGCACTTCTCACAAAACCACAGACACACGCAAGCATATTTGTGCACATGTACACACACCCACACCCACACCCACACACAAACGCGTGCACGCAGCTCACCAAAGGGCCTCTCTTCCCCTAATTTCAAGGATGTTCACCCCTGCCTTGGCCCAAAGCTCTCACCTCTACAAGGTCTCCCCATTCATGTAGTCTGAGACATCCAGTTGGGTTCAGCTTTGAAAATAAACCTGGGTCATTTGGGGGGTTTTGTAGGTGGCCTTGCCAGGAAGCAGGCAGGAAACCTGCCAAGTTCCTCTCCACCCCCACGCCTGCCCACAGAGTGTGGCAGTCCTTGACGGTCACGGCTAAACTTAGCCTGGCCAAGGGCCAGGGTCATGGGGGCAGAGGGCTGCAGGTGGTTGGCCTGGACCAATCAGTGGTTTACTCAGACCCTTACTCTGAGCCTGGCCCGAAGCCCCAGACTCTGGGGAAGAAATCCAAACTGTCCCCTCTCTTCTGTGGGTCCTTCGCTCCTGCAGTCCCCCCAGGACCACTCGCTTAATTCAATGAACGCCACTGTCTGAGCCCTGGTGGGGCGCTCCTCCTCGGTCCAGCCTGTCTTTCTTATCCCTGATTCCACACTTCTTCCCATGCCCCATGCTGGAGTCTGAACAGCTTCCTGGAGGAGTGCAATAGCACCCACCATTCAGGGCCAGCTCAGGGGAACCTGTCCTTTTTCGACCTCCTGCAGGTCAGGCCACCTTCCTGCTATGTCAGTTTACCCATCAGTCCTTGCCTTCCTACCTACAGCTCCAGCGAGGTCCTGAAGCTGAATATCACCCCCACCCCCACCTCCTCCAGGCACCACCATGGGGCTGTGCACCTGCAGGCACCCAGTGTGTCGGTGGGAGCTGGCTCATCATGTCTTTAGGAGGAGACGGCCGGCTGCATGAGTGATGGGACTCTACATACTCCTTGCGGCCTAACTCAGGACCAGGGACAGACAGACTCTGGTTCCATAAGGGCAGCTCTGCAGGCTTTGGTTTCTGCCCTTCCGGGATGGGGCTCCTGGGCTGGAGAGGAGAAAGGCCCTGCGAGGGCAAGGCCACCACCCACCACTGAGGCATCTCAGGCTGAGGTCTTTCTTCACCTGCACCTCACATGGGGATGGGAGAGGGGGATGGGAGAGAGACTGGGAGGGGAGGAACAGGCTAAGTAGCACTGGGGGAGGGACCTGGGCGCTGGCGGGGAGGGAGGGCCAGGCAAAGAAAGGAAGTGAGGAAAGAGGAAGGAAGAGGGCCAACACAAATTAATTGAGAAAGTGGGTAGAAAGAGTGAGGTTCTGGGCCCTAAGGGCCTCCTCTTCTGACTGTCTTTGCAGCATCCCCCTCTCCCCCCATCACCTCCCGCCCCTCCCACCCAGCAGGACCTGGGTCTTGGCCACCAGGCAGGCACACCTTCCTGGGATCTGTCACCCTCATGGCCCCTGGGCTCCTTCCTTTATCTCCTTCCAGCTTCCTGGGGAGCAGAAGTGGCGGTGGGGGACATGTCTGGAGTAGGGGTGGGGCGGGGAGGGGACAATCCCCCATAGTGAAAGCTACCGTATTGCATGCTCTGTGCACCCAACATGGTGCAATCTTTCTTTCTCCCCCAAGAGAAGCCAGAAATCTGAATTTTATCAAAGTCTTCCAATTTCACAATATTGTCTACTCTTTCAAAAATTCTTTAAAAACCATGTGAGCCAAATAAAATATCAGTGAGACAACCCAGAGCCTGTGGGCCACTGTCTGCAGCCCCTCGCATGCCTCCTCTCTCCTGCCCACTGCCACACCCCACTCCTCACCAAGCATTTCTCAAAGCTACCCTTGACGTTGGACTTTCTTCCTCACTCCTCCTTCTCAGTCGTACCACCACCTTCTAGTCCCTCTGCACCCAAGACCCCTTGAACTAACCCCCGGCTCGACTTTCCTCCCCAGTCCCACTGCTGACTCTATTCCAGTATTTCCCAGTTGGTCCCAGCAGCCACCCTCAGAATAAGCATGATCAGGAGTTCCTGTTGTGGCTCAGTGGGTTATGAACCTCACAATATCCTTGAAGATGCGGGTTCAATCCCTGGCTTCGCTCAGTGGGTTAAGGATCCGGCGTTGCCATAAACTGTGGTGTAGGCTGGCAGCTGCAGCTCTGACTCGACCCCTAGCCTGGGAACTTCCATATGCCATGGGTGTGGCCCTAAAAAGCCAAAAAAGAAAAAAAAAATAACCAATCTTTGCTAGAGGTTTACATGTGCCTTCCCAAGGCCTCTCCAGAGACTAGAACAAAAGACAAAGGGACCAGCGACCATCTGGCCTCATGCATGTGTACTCAGCAGAACTCAGGTTACAGACTAAGGCCTGGGGTCTGCAGGACCACGAGCTGGACTCCCACCGCCCTCCCCTAACCCAGGGGAAAGCCCAGGAGTCAAGACTGGGCCCTGGTGGGGGTGAAGGAGCAGACAGAATGAGGGAAGGGGCAGAGAGGTGAGACCCCGCCCTTGCAGACCTACTGATGGGCCTGTGGGAAAGTGTACACCGTGAGGGGAACGGCCTTTCTACTGAGGTGAGCTCCGCTGTCTCCACTGGCCGGACACTGGCCAGATTCACCGAAGGTGCCCAGCCATGCCTGCTAAAGCATGCAGTTTCCTCAAGGTCCACTCGTGGAAGAGGGAGAGGTTTCCAAAAAGTCACCAGGATGCCAACCGCATCCTCTGGACCAGGGTCACGCAGCAGGCCAGCCCAGGCGCAGGAAGGACAGTGGGAGAGCCCATATCCTCTTCCTGTTCCTGCTACTCCATCACAGCTCATGCGTGTCCCTTGACGGGCAAGGGGAGGGGAAGGCAGGGGCACCATCAACCTCCCAGGAAGGCCAGGGCGTCCTTCCATCCAGCCATGCTGCCTGACTTCCCCACAGCAGAGGGTCTAACCAACAGGGGCTCGTGGAAAATCACAGCGCCTTGGGACAGACAGACTGAGGCCTGCGGGGCACAGAGACAAGGAAGGGCTCCCCTGTCAGCACCCCTCCTTTCTCTCATCCATACTCCGCATGGCACCTCGAATCCAATTGCCACTGCAGTGGGTTGAACAGCAGCCCTTAGAAAGACCAGATCAGGTGCTAACCCCCAGACCCTGTGCATGGGACTTTATTTAGAAGAAGGGTCTTTACCGATATAATTAAATTAAGGATCTTGAGATGAGATAGTTTTGGATTAACCTAAGTGCAATAACAAGTATCCCCATGAAAAGACAGAAAAGGAGAAAACAAAGCGATGCCGGGGGGGGGCGGGGGGGGGACAGAGGTCGGAGTGATGCTTCGACAGCCCAGGAAGCTCTGTAGCCATCGGAAGCTGGAGGACGCAAGAGAGGATATTCTCCCTTGGAGCGTTTGGAGGGAGCGTGGACCTTCGAGGCCCTTGATTTCAGACTTCTGGCCTCCAGCGCTATGAGAGGGTAGGTTTCTGCTGTTTCAAGCTGCTATGTTTGTGGGTTTCTGTTACTGCAGCCCTGGGAGGCTGGTGGAGTCTCAAAGCACCAGGCACCTCCCCTCCCAGCTCCCCCGCTGACTTTCCCATTTCCACTGGGCACCGCCAGCCTCCCCAGCCATTGCTCTGCACCAGGACCTGGGGATTCTGCACGGATGAGGCTCTCCCACCTGGCTGGTGTGGACCTTTGGAATCAGCTCCTCTGAGCCTCTCCCTAATTCCCAGCCCCCACAGGTAGTAGCCCTGGCCCTGGAGGGCTCCCCTCCCCGCTCCAGGGAGTTCCTGTGTCCAGGAGACACAGGTCTGAACTTTAAGTCTGATATTCAGTGCCTGATCTAGTCAGCCCGGGGGACCCTCGGCTCCCTTCCGGCCTGCCCCGGCCACTTCGGGTTATCTACTGTCCTTTGAACACCTCCTAGACCGACTTCCCCACCATTCCTGCGATGTCCACGCCTAAGCTTACCCAAGGGGCCTCACAGCCAGCCCGTTTCAGAAACTGTTCCCATGTCTTGCTTGTCCTGTCCTCCCCCAAATTCTGAGACCAATCCTTTCTTGAAAGGGATAGAAGAACAAAGAGAGAGAGAAACAGCAGATTTATCAAGCCCCTCTGAGTGCTGGCAGGCATCCGGATCTGGTGCCTGGTGTAGATGGCACCTCCATCGATGTGCCCCTAGCAGGGAGCCAACAAAGACCTGCCCCCACCCCCAGCCTCTGTTTGTAGCTCTTCGCGCCTGTGCGGCAGCCCCCTTGCCCAGGCAGGAGCCCAAGGCGCTGAAAGACTGAGCGGTTGCTCAGAGAGACACAGGCAGGAAGAAGCCAGACAGGCCAGGCCGGTGGCTCTAGACCCTGAGGACCCCGTGCTTCTCTTCATCACGGAGCACTGCCAGCTTGAGTTCCGGTCTTATCCCACTGCCCCCCTTGGTGTGGGCTCCTCTAGGGCCAAGGAGGGCCTGTTTGCCTTGACATTCTGCAGAGCTCCAGGCAGAGACCGAACACGGGGCTGCCTGCTCACTGCGCTAAGGACATACGCGGCCTTGGGGACACACCGGCTTACACTTGCACACTAGTGACACCGCTTTCCTAAGAAGGCCGCTATGAAATGCCCTCCATTCTTAGGAAGGACGCATTTCCTCCCTTGATCCTGCCACCCCCGCCAGACCCGAGTCAGCTTTCTAGACCTGAAATCACAGGGTGCGTTTTAACACTAGAAGCGCGGTGCTATTTCCCACGGATGCGGGCAAAGCAGCCCTCATGACTGCCAGATGCTGGTGTGGCTTCAACTTGTGTTTCTTGGACATTCCCCTCTGCCTACAGGGGCACCCATCTCACCCACAAGAGTGCCTGCCTGTGGGGACGTGAACACCGGGGACGTGAACACCGACGTCAGGGCTCCCAAAACTTGTCCCCTGTGTCCCCCATCAACCGATATTTTCTACACCCCAGGCCTCTAAGCACAGCAGCAAACATGCAGGACAAAGCCCACTCTTGCTACTGGGCAGGGAGGGCCGTCTGCATCAGGGGGTGGGGAAGCGGGCTCCAGACAACTGCAAACACACAGGCTTAGGGGAGGGGACTTGAGGGGGTGGAGCAGGAACCAGAGAGTAAATACAAAGGACAACAAAGGGAAGACAAAGCCTCCTCCCTCTCAGAGCCGAGCTGGGGATGGACGGGATCCAATACATGGCTGGGGCCCAGCAGCCCCCTTCCTGTGATCCAGGAATGGGAACAGAGAGAACCCAGCTCAGGAAGACAACCTGGCCTCCCAGGCATGTGGAGACGGACCCCTGGGGGGGATTTTCCTTGGCCACAGAAAGGCGGGTTCCCCACCCCACCCTTACTTCGGTTATTCCCTTCCTGGTTCAGTGGAGTTCTGGCCCCCACGTGGTGAAATCCCAGACTGTGTTCCCACCCTGGTCCCCCAAGGCTTGGGGCCCAGCTGTAGAAGGGGAAGAAGGGAAGCACATTCTGGGCCTCCTATACACACACACACACACACACACACACACACTCTCTCTCTCTCTCTCTCTCTCTCTCAAGCTCTGTGACTGCAAAGATCTAAAAACCCCTTTTATCTTAATAAAGGGGAACAGCAAGAGACACAAAGGCAAGAGGAGGGCCAACCCAGCTGTAAAAAACTTAAGAGCGTGCGGTCAGCCTCTTGGCTGTGCTCTCTGCTGCAGGGACCTGGGCTGAAAGCAGAGCAGAGCTGGCGTTGGCCTGTCCTCCCACATCAGGGCTCATCACTCAGAGCAAACCAGTTCTGCTCCAGGGGAAGCGGGGGGCCTAGGTAAGGCTGGGAGCAGTTAGAAAATGACCCCAGAATCACCTGTGAAGGACACAAACGACGACCTACCACCACATGGTTTTCCAGCCACAGGGACAGAGTGACGATGAGGATGCTGTGCCCTGGCGCCTGCCTGAGGCTGTGCCCAGCACAACGAAGGTTCGAAGCAGTGACAGGTCAGCTTGGGGCTGGCTGTAAGCAGTCATGGACACTGCCAAGTTCACCCGGAGATACTTCCACCCCAAGGCCACCCAGAAAGAAAAAGCCCAAAGCTCTTCAGCTCAGAAGAGCTTAACACTTTGGAGAGGCTTAAGAGCAAAGGGGCCAAAACTCTGGAATCAGAGGCCTGGGTTTGAATCCTGGCTCTTCTACTTGCTGTGACAACAGCACCTACTTGGCATGGTAGTCACGTGGTCATGCTCTGTAAAGGACACTGGCGTTGGCACTGGTATTGGCGATGAGGCCAGGTCTGCCTCTTGACTTGTTAAATCCTGCATCTTAGGCCTTCCTCTGGGAAGAGGGGGTGGCCCACATCCCTGCAGCAACTCCAGACGCCTGGGGACAGGGCTAAGCTGTCTCCTCTACCTCCCTGCTTTCTTCTACAGGCGCAGTGGGAGAGCAGGGAGCTTGGCACCTGAGAAGCTCACTGCTCCCTCCCGCCCATCTGGCAGCAACAACACTGAAAGGTCCTCCACTCCTGAGCACCGAGGAGAAACCACAGCTGGTTTATTTTCTTTCTCTCTTTCTCTCTCTCTCTTTTTTTTTTTTTAAATGATTTTTAGGGCTGCACCTGTGGCCTATGGAAGTTCCCAGGCTAGGGGTGGAATCAGAGCTGCAGCTGCCAGCCTACGCTACAACCACAGCAACACAGGACCTGAGCCGCATCTGAGACTTAAACCACAGCTTGGATCCTTAACCCACTGACCGAGGCCAGGGACTGAATGTGTATCTTCATCGATATGAGTCGGATTCGTAACCTGCTGAGCCACAACCGAACTCCCAGAGCTGGTTTCTGATGCTCAGCATTAAAAGCGCAGGCGCTCAATGAATGCTTGCTTGCTTGCTTGCTTGCTGAATGAATGAGTGAGTGAATGAATAAATGGAATCAGGACTGGGAACAGAACCTCAATGCTTTTCCTCCCAGGAGCAGGAAATTGAGATGGGAGTGGAGTGGGCCATTCTTGGATCAAGTAACTTCTAAATCTTTTCCTTGGAGGCATCCTCCCATCAGAAAAGCAAGCACTAACACTGTAAGCTCTTTGGGAAGTGTGAGTAAAAACCCTTCCAGATGCTTTCCTAGAGACAGATCACAGTCACTTTAGGCCCAGACAGCCTTCATCTAAAGGCACACTAACTCACTACTGATGCTGACCACGAAAAAGACCCAGGAATGAACCCTGACAGAAGTTATCTGACCCCCAGCTGCCTCTTTCCTTGACACCCACCTCCTCACTTGAGAGCCTTATAGAAATGGAAGATACAAGGAGGATTACAGGGTTCGGTGCAAATTAGCTAAGAGAAGAAGCAGAGAAACAGCCCTTGCTAGAGTAACTAGCAGTTCTCTTTCTGGAGAGCACCGGACCAGCCACAGGCCCCTGAAACCCTCAGGAGGGTTTAGCAGACAGCAACCAATGCACCACACTTACTGAGATCTAAGCATTGTGCAAAATGCTTTACTTCATGATAAACCTCTGAAGGAGGCCCTATCTAATAAAGAAACAGGCACAGAGAGGGCAGGCCACTCACTGAACATCACAGAGCTGGGATTCAAACCCAGGACTGTCTGACTTTCGAGTCTCCCAACTTCCCAGGATACAGTGCTACTCAGCCACCTGGTATCCATCAAACATGAAATGTGCATCTATGGGCTCTCATTCCCTGCAATGTGTTGGGAAAAGCAGGTTACAATTTAGGTGCTATCTGGGCATGAAGCAGCAAGCTAGGTTTAATGGTGTTCCTTCTACCCAGAGATTCGGGGAGTGTGACCTGGGATATCTGAGCTGGTTTTTCAGCCAAAAGCACAGGAAGCCTCACAGGAAGTGGGTGAGAAAAAAGGAGTGAGGGCTCTTCTGAGCCTTGGGGGTGTGTTTGGAGGGGAGGCATCTGGGAGGAAGAGACAAACATGCACTGGAGGGACGCGGGCAGCGCACGGGGTGGGGCTCAGGCAGACTGCTCTCTTCCCCTCCAGCTCAGGCATGCTACACCCCGCCTCCAACAGCTCTCAGACAAAGTCTCTGCAAACAAAGGACCTGTTCATGAACTTCAGGCGGGTCCCCTGACTGTTCCTAAGAAGGCTATTGAAACAGGATCCCAGGAGAACAGTTTGTTATGAGCACATGGTTTTGCACCAACAAGCAGGGCCATAATTCTGACAACGCACTCCCTTTGGTTTGATGCAGTTTGGTAGGAGACCCTCCTGCATCCGCTGCAGGGAAATGACCTGGAGGGAGAAAGTCCAGCAGAGCAGAGTTTCCATGGGAAGTTGAGCAGGAGTGAGTGTCTCAGTGTTATTCACCTGGAAGTGAGTTGGAAATTGTGGGCTTTGAATTTTTTTCTAGGGATTTCCATCAGAGGATTTCAAAGTGCTCTAAATATTACTGTCCCCATTAAACAGACTGGGAGACTGAGCCCCCGTCTGTTAATATCACAGAGCCAGTGACAGCAGGAGGGGACCTGGGATTGGTGGTCTGCCTGTTGCTTCTCCCCTTTGACACTCCGACTGTGGGATTCTGTCCCTTGGCAGGACACCGTGGACACCCATGGCTGTTCTCTCTAATACTGCTCCCCAAATCTCAGATATAGCTTAGACACCCCTGAATTCCTGCATAATCTACTTGGGGAAGGGGTTCCACAGTTTCATTAGCCCACTTAGAATTCCCTGGGGAGGCCAGAGCTGGGTGAGAGGTGAACTCTGAGACCTTGATTCTATTTCGAGCTGGTACCAACTCTTGGGGCAGTGGATTTCAGACATTCCTCCTCTATGTACATTTGATCACAAAGCTCTCTCAGGACACTGAATCCTCAGCACAGTGCCGGGCATATCGTAGATGCATAAGAAGTACATACTCCAGCAATGAGTGAAGGCTACCTCTTAAGTCAGCCCCCATAGAAGGATGTGGGTGCTCTTATTTCTCACTTTCCTTTGGGGGTGTCAGTGAAGAAGTGAAAGCCACTTTTCTGACCCCACCCATCACTGCTCTGGCCTGCTCCTGCACCACTCCCTTCATGGACTGATTCAGGCTGTAGAAGGGAGGCCCAGGGCCATGGAAGCCACCAGAAGCCCTTAGAAGTCATGCTTTCTGCTCCGAGTTGCAGCTCAGAGAACTAAGCAAGACAGCAGCTGTCAGCACTGTGCTCTGTTCCCTTGGGTCCAAATCAAAGGACTAAAGACTCTCCACCAACTGGCTCACGGCCCCACCCTCTTCCCTGGCCCATCCTTTGAGAAACGCACCTGTGGCTATTACACCTCCTGTGCTCCTTCCCTTCAAGGTGTGTCTGAAAGTTGGGTGGCTCTTGGTTCTCCCTGTCCAACTTAAGGTGGAGGCGTTGCCTCGGGCAACAGTGATGTCACCTATGAGGTGCTTCCATTCCACTGATGTCACAGGGTGGGCCATGTGGATGGAGGGGGATAGCACTTTCTACAGGACAATGTCACAGGTCCCAAAATGCTCAGGGGGATCCTTCACACCTCTGGGGCCTTCCCAAATGATCCTCCTTCCTCTCCTAGAAACACTTCTCATCCTTCTCTCACCTCTGGGTACCAAGTCAGACCACACAGCAAACCTGGCTTTCCCTCCCCCAGCAGTGGTGGAAAGGTCAGGATGGGCAGCTTTGTCCTCAGCTCTGAACCAACCGCATGCAAGGGTACCAATGAGCTCTTTCTCACCACCTGGGATAGTCTGGGTCCCTGTGGCCTTGCCCTCTGCCCAGGCCTCAGAAGAGGAAGCAGGGGCATTAACGGGAAAGTGAGGGTCCCCATCTGGCAAAGAATGTAGATCCTTGAATGACCTCCTACTAGCCAGATGCTGGTCTGTGCCAGGCACTGTGCTCAGTGTGTTTTTCACAGGCCCCATGAGGAGTTATCTCCATTTTTCCTGACAAAATTGAGGCTTGGAATAGTCAAAGCACTTGCCCAACTACTGAGAACACCTAAGTCCTGCGCAGAGGAGCTTGGACTCAACCCCAGTCCTACTCCAAAGCCCTTGTGAGTCATACCTTCTTGGCTCTGGGGCACCTAGAGGCTGTGGCTTACTGAAGATGAGCCAGGTCTGGACCAAGACCAGGAACAGAGCTTTAAATCCAAAGAGGCCAGTGGGGCAGGCCAGGTGGCTAAGGCAGCCAAAGCAAGCACTGCCTTAAGAGTGCTTCACCCCCAGGCTCACACGGGGGCTGCAATATGTGATGCTTCCACTTGCTAGAGCATCCACGTTGATTGGGGACCATCGGCTCCACCCTTGACTTCTGGCTGACCCATCCATCTGACCATCCCCTTGATTCACATGTAGCGTACTGCCTTTACCCCTGTGGTCTGAACCAACAACCCTGAAATTTTATAGTAGTTCTTTAACTTGTGCAAATGCAACTCACTGTCGCTGGGAGCTAACACTTATAAAACACTAAATAAGTGAGTCAATTTAAAACTGCTAAATTATGAAAGCAGACAGGGAAAAGCCCTACCAGTAAACACTACCCTGAAGGGACTGGCCAAGGAGATACACAGGAGTACTGGTCTACCTTATGGGTATCTCTTCATTGGCGAAAGGACCACAGAAGCCAACAGAGCCCAGCTCACTTGAATCCAGCTTGCCAAACACAAGCTGCCTTCTGATCCACGGTTTCCCAAGTGGCTTGCCAGGTATCGCCCAGTCTGCATGATGGTAACAAAGTCTCCTTGCAAATTAATACACAAGCAATCTTATTTGTATACCCACTTCTGGGAGCTCTCTTGAGATAACTCAGTAGCCCAAGTCCAAACCACTCTGAAAACTGGGGAGCTAGGGTTTCCGAGTGGGCACAGCTAAGAGCAAGACCCTGGGATAGGTAACATGATCCAGAGTAAACATCATTCTTCTGGGAAATGTGCTGGGCACCAGCCAATCCTTTCCAGGAGATATCGTGACTTTCTCATTGCCAGAGAACGCTATTTTGTTTAAAATACTGACTATAGACTGTCTGTAGTAAAATGCTTAATCCAGCTAATTAAGTACTGAGATGTATAGAGTGAAAAATAAGTGACCATACATACGATGCTGTGAAATGGAGTTTTGGAAAGGCTTCCTGGAGGAGTTTGAGAAGGGCGTTTGCAGGTGACCAGCACTGGACAGGATAGTATCAGATATTTCTGCTATTGTCTGTAGCTGCCCAGGTCAGAGGCCCCGCAGGGCCTTTTCCCTTCACACCACACCCAGGCAGCACTTACTCATCGCCCTCATGCCAGGCCCCAAACTGGATTTGCCACCGCATTCTACCCAACAATTCAGAAGGCAAGCCATCGGAGGCTGGGGCCAGGCCTGGCTCTTTCTTTCCTTTCTTTCAGCTGCCAGATGAGTTTTCCATCTTCTTCCTTCTGAGCTGAGAGAGGGTATTACCTCCTTTGATAAAGACAGAAAAGAGCAATCTTTCTTCTTTCTCATGAGGGCCTCTACCAAAGTAGCTTTTGAAGCTTAACCTACTTCTTGTTCTCTGATTGCTCAGTGACTGGGACTCAGTGTTTCGGCTTCTGAACATATTACTTCTCGGTGCCTTGGTTTCCCCCCGTATAAAATGGGGACACCAGTACCTATGTCACTGGGCTACTGTGACTACTGAATGAGTGAATACAGGCAAAGTGGTTTTAGGAAGAAAAAAAAAAACTTGGCAACTGTCAAGCCCTTGGTAATGATTTATTGGGGCTGCTGTGTACGGCTGTATAGGTGGTGTTCTGCTCAAGTACACCTAACAAGAAGTGGTGAGGAGGATGAATCCAGCTCACATACTGCTTGCCCAGCTATGTGCCTTGGCTATGTCCACCCAGATGAGGACCCTTTTTCTTTTTCTTTATTTATTATTATGTTTTTTGCTTTTTAGGGCTGCACCTGAGGCATATGGAAGATCCTGGGTAGGAGTTAAATCAGAGCTCCAGCTGCCAATCTACTCCACAGCCACCACAAGACTGGATCTGAGCCATGTCTGTGACTTATGCTGCACCTTGCAGCAACACCAGATACTTAACCTGCTGAGCAAAGCCAGGGATCGAACCTGCATCTTCATGGATGCTAGTCGGGTTCATTACCACTAATCCCCAACAGGAACTCTGAGGCCCCCTTTTCTAAATGGAACCAGGGTGCCATCCTCTTGTAGAGAGGGCGCATCTGATTCTAATTCATGCAAATGATGGAACAGGCTAGGAGCAGCCTTGGAGGTTATTATCAGCTCTTGGCATTTTCCCGGCTGTGTCCTTCTCCCAAGCAGGACAAGATTAGTCCCAGCCACAAGTAAG
The DNA here is from genome assembly GCA_004024745.2 of Catagonus wagneri. Lineage (NCBI taxonomy): Eukaryota > Metazoa > Chordata > Mammalia > Artiodactyla > Tayassuidae > Catagonus > Catagonus wagneri. The sequence goes on along the minus strand of PVHT021183705.1, from coordinate 25,191,252 downwards.
GTCCCGCCCCCAAGCTGCCCACCACAAGTGGAGCTCTTGCCCCTCTTTTAGGACACTGGGAGGGTTAAGCCTTCCCCAGGAGTCCCGGGGCGGGGTTGGGTTCTGCCTTCCTACCTCATTCTTACTGAGGGGACTCTCCACCCCAAACAGGGAGACACAGTCTTGGACTCTGTGGGGACTTTCTCCTTCATAAGTATTGACAGCCACCTGTCTGCTGAACGTGATGGCAGTGTATTACCTACTGAGTAAGTTCCTCCTACTTCTGAGTGAGACCTGCTTCTCCCACCCAGTGAGCCTCTGAGGCAGACAGAGCAAGTCTTTTCCTTTCTTGGAGTGACAATGCTGGAGATTCCCAAAGGCCATAGCCATGCTCCCCCTGGGCTTCTCATCCCTGGGGGAAATACTGCCAGTTCATTCCCTTCTCCCTCACAAGAAGTGCTTTCCAGAAGCTCCAAGACATCTCAACCACTCCTTCAGGTATGTGAGAACAGCTCTATGAGGCCTCCCACCCAGAGCAGCACCCACTCTCTCAGACGGAATTCTCCCTCCCCCCATCTTCTTTCTCTTGATTGACTCCCAGGGGATCCAAGAAGGGAAAAATTACAAAACCACATTTCCTCCCAGAGGATACCTTCTCAAGTGGGCAAGTTTGCCAGAAGCCTCTACTAGAAGCTCCTCCCTGTTCTTGTCCTCAGATAAAAAGCTAACCTCCCCCCCCCCCATTTGTTTCCCTCATGGGCCTTGCAGGAGCCGGGGAGGTATTCTTGGTAAGGTGACAACTTCTGGGATGATGGCTTGAGGTGAAAAGTTCAGATCCTTGCCCCCTGAAAGCTGGAGCTTGAAACTGCTGCATCTTTGAAAATTATGGAGCTAGAGGATAGTATTTGAATGAAAGCCTTTCCACTGGAGAGTCAGTATAACCACTGTATGGTTACCCACAAGTGGAAAATATGAGGGCAGGATGGCCTGGAGCAGCAGCAGCACACAGGGAATTAGCAAACAATGAAAGCCACTTAGGCACGTAGGCTTTCAGAAAGAGGACGGGAAAGCTCGGCCTATTATGTTGTTAATAAAGAGGTGAATGGCAGCAACTCTACCAGCCATTGTCAAGGCTAACTTGACTGCACCCCAGCACAGATTAGCTTTACCCAGCAGGCAGCCTCTCAGAGGTAGAACTGGTTTGCAAAAGGGAAGGGGCCTGGGTCAAATCCAACGGAGGAACAACGTCAAAAGAGTCTGAAATGGATTTAGACTAAAAAGACCAGGGTCCAGAATCCACCAAGACCTGATGCTCTTTCAGTTTTGACGGGGAGGTTAGGTGGTTCTCACACCAGGCAGAGGAACAAAAGGCAACGCGTGGTCCCTGAAAGGTGCAGTAAAATATTTTTCTTTTCTGGGAAGTAGCATTCATGTTTTTAAAGAGAGGGGCCCTTTTGGGTGGGAAGCCCAGCCCCTCGGAGTTTCAGAATCCCTCCACCTGGCAGCCAGGAAGGTGGAGACGCTGGGAAAGGGACGGGGGTGGGGGTGGGTTTAGGGGTCAGGTGGCAGAAACTAGCTGCAGCCCCAAGAGAAAGTTCTGAACAGCGTGGGGTCGTCTCCATCAACAGCCCTGAAAGAGGAAGCGGCGAGGGCTTTATCCGGCCCCAGCAGAGCTTCACTAATTTAGACCCAGAAAAAGCAGGCTTCACACCTACTCCCATCTTCCAGAAGGGGAAGGAAGGAGGGAAAGGAGCGGGCTAGAGAGCAAGGAGACTCGGCCCTTTTGTCGTAGCATCTGCCCAGATGGTCGAAGGTAACGGACCGGCGGGTAGGCACAAACAGCAGCGTGGTCCCGCTTCCCGCGCGGCGCTTCGGTGCGCCCGGGAGGAGGAGCTGCCGGCCGCGCGTGGCTGCAGAGAAGCGCCCACCGTCTCCGCCGCCCGGGAGGAGTAAGAGCCGAGAGACTGGGGCGCAGGACCCCGCGCGGCGCGAGGACTGAAAGGGAACCTCGGGGGACAGCCGCCCACCCCCGCCTTCTCTCGGGCGCCTTAACAGGGTCTCCCAAGTCAGCCTCAACCTCAACCCACCACCGCGGGCCCGGCTCCGCCTGGTCCCCTTTCTTCCTTCCGATACGCGAGATGCTTGGGGAGGACGCAGAACCTCTCGGCTGCAGGCCAGGGACTTACGTTTAGCCTTGGTGTCCGCTCCCCCGCGCGGGAGGGACCACGCGAGCCTCGGCTGCGCGCGCGGGTCCCGGGGGCCCCGAATCCACTGTCTGGCGGCTGCCGCCGCGGAGCGTCTGTCAGGGCAATTAGAGGGACGGGGGCGGTGGTACCCCAGCCGGCTCCCGCCTTTTGGCCTCCATCAGCTGGGGCTCTAAAGGGCTTCAGAGTTACTCATTTCCTGGATGTCAAAGAAACTTTTCCTCCTTATAAGAACAAAACACCCGCCTCTACTCTCGGCTGCGGAGGCTCCTTAAGGTGGGCCGTGAGGGTTAGGGAGCAGCCGAACGCCGGGTCTGCAACAGAGGTCTGCCCATCGACCATCCCAGAAACTCTAGAGCCGACCGCAGAACTGAAAGGTGATCCGGAGAGATGGGATCTGGCTACGGGAGTAAACTGGGGCTACTGGACAGCGAGTCCGGGGAGGACGCCCTTAAATGTCGGTCTTGGCCGGCGGCACGGAAGGGGTTAATTCCCTGCACGCCTATGGAGTGTTTTCCCGCGGCACATTTTAGATGCTGTGGAATTCCAGGGGCCACCTAGTTTCTCCTCTGGAGGGAAATATAAATCCAGACACAACGCCAGCCCTTTTCTCTTTTGCGGCTTGAATGGATTAAAATAACGCACCAGATTTCACGGTAAATGAAAGCATCGTCGCCTTTTCCTGAGTAACCAGACACAAAGGAGAATCACGACTAAATGATTTTTATCTGTAGAGGGCGCTTCAGTGTCCAGTGCCTGTTTACAGTTGGGATGTTAGACCCCTATTTTAGTCACCAGGGGAACGGAGGTCAGGAGTGACAGCGGCGCCCTGGTCATACTCGATGGATTATGAAATCCATAACCTATTATTTTCTTTTTGTGACCTGCCCAAATTCCACAGTCAGTAGAAGTGGCTGGGAAGGGCTTGAATAAATCCTGTGTAAGTGACTTTGCAGGAATCGAACGCCAAGGAGGGTACATTGGGAGGACATTACGAGAACACACTCTCTGAATGGTTATCGCCATTGCCACTGCTCTTTTGTGTTCCATCACCTTCTTCCTCTCCTCTGCAAGCCAGCCAAATAGCTTTAACACTGGCCTGGAAGACATTAGGCCGAGTCTGAAAGATAAACAGGCAATGAGAACAAGTTCTAAAAATAGACCCCCTGGCCAATGGCCCAGGTTAGTCTAGTTTTCAAGTTTCTGCGGCTGCTCACAGCTCTTTCCTTACACCAGGGACAGTTATGGCAGAGTTTTAGGGGCTGGTGGGGAGGGGTGAGGACAAGGGTGATGGGGGGAAACATTCTTGAAAGGCCTGTGCATTTCTAAAATGTCTGTTTTCCTCCGAAGCAGGTGGGGGAAATTCCTGGGAGGTGGGGACCACTGGACTGAGCACCACTACACTGCTTTACACTGCAGTAACAACTTGGGGTTCTTGGAGTTCCCATCGTGGCTCAGTGGTTAACGAATCCGACTAGGAACCATGAGGTTGCGGGTTCGATCCCTGGCCCTGCTCAGTGGGTTAAGCATCCAGCGTTGCCGTGAGCTGTGGTGTAGGTTGCAGACGCGGCTCCGATCCCGCGTTGCTGTGGCTGTGGCGAAGGCCGGCGGCTACAGCTCCTGTTAGACCCCTAGACTGGGAACCTCCATATGCCGCAGGTGCGGCCCAAATAAGGCAAAAAGACAAAAAAAAAAAAGAATTTAGGGTTCTTCATAGTGGAATGCCAAAGTTAGTGCTTGAATGCCCTCTGGGATCCTCATCCCGTGTACAAAGTTATTTTAGCACTTTCTAACTAGGTGTGTGTACTTATCTCTATAAGCAACATTTATTACATTTGTTTTTTTTTAAACCTGATTATTTTGCTCTCTGTGACCTGATGGTCACCTTTATCTCCCCTCTATTCTCAGCAAAGTCCACTGTCCTAACTAGGCACATGGCCCATTCATGAGCTGTCCTCTACTGATCTCACCAACTGCATATCTCATTCCATTTTCCACACCAAACGCCCTGTAGTTCTTGGAACGTGTGCTTCTCAGAATGTGATAAAGAGGTTTGTTTTTTTCCCCCTTGGATGGTCACATGGGCTCTATCTTCTGCCTACAACCTTCGCCCCACCTCTTCCTCCAACCTGTCACCCCAGATCCACACTCACATTTTTTTTTTTTTTTGCCAGGCTAATAAGTGCTTAGTCTTAAGGTCTGCAAATAGGTGAAATCTCCTCTAGGAAATCTTCCCTTAACCCCCATACCTGGGGTTAGACAGCCCGCTCACCCCAAAACGTAGTTCCCATAGCATCTGGTGCTTATTCTAGAAAGGGCTTTTAAAAGACAGGAAAATACAGAGATTGAATTTCTGGGAACATGAGGGCCAAGAAATCAGGGAACCTCTGCTTCAAATACAGAAATACTGGGAAAAAAATCAGCAATTGAAAGAAAGAGGGATCTGAGACAGGAAGAAGGAACTCAAAGGCAAACAGGGGAATTTGACATGAATATTGGCACGAATGACTAAGATCTCCACTCAAGAGCCCCTTCTAAAGCTGCTATCTTGGAGGCTCTTAGTAATCAGATGATAGAGGAAAAAAATCTCCCACACATCCAGGCCACAGCAAGGCCGTTTGTGGTTTGTCTGGGAGCTCTGGATGAATTAAAAAAAAAATGTCTGCTATAGAAACTGAAACCACTAGCCTGCCCCTGCCATGCTTAGGTATGAGGTCCCAATTTAGACGAGGGAATCCTAAAGTCAGGAAAGAATATAAAAGCTTGATGGAACACGATGGAGGATAATTGAGAAAGAGAATATATACATATATATATATGTGTGTATATATATATATATATATATATATATATATATATATATATATCTGGTCACTTTGCTCTACAGCAGAAATTGACAGAACATTGTAAATCAACTATAATAAAATTTTTTTAAAAAGGCAAAATATAACAGTAAAAAAAAAAAAAAGAATATGAAAGCTGATTCCAAGGGAGAGGGAGAAGAGAGTAGGCTATACGGGGAGTTTGGGGTTAACAGATGCAAACTGTTACACTTAGAATGGATAGACAATAAGTTCCTACTATATAGCACAGGGAACTATATCCAGTCTTCTGGGATAGACCATGATGGGAAATTAATTATATATATATGAGTACACACACACACACACACACACACACACACACACACACACATATATAAAGAATGTTTATATATGTATGACCGAATCAGTTTGCGGTGCAACATAAATTAGCACAACATTTAAATCAACTATACATTAATTAAAAAGTGCAAAAACAAGTAAAACCTGGCTGCAAAGTGATGACTACTCTTAGTCCTGTCAGAGCAAATGCCAAACACAGTTGTTTATTCTGATCTCTGACAGAAAACAACTCCCACTGAAGATGAGTTTATAATAAATTATAAACGCAACTAGGAAATGAACCACATCAGGGACTGGATCAGTAATTAACAGGAGAATTAGCCCCTTAAGAACTTGAGATAATACAACAATATAATTGCAGAGACAGAATGATAGAACGTAGCACTATGAAAGGATAATTTGAAAAATCACAAATACAATATGTAGAAATAAAAAGTCTCGTTTACATTAAAAAATCCTCACAAATTGAAATTCTATTTTTTTCTTAAGTCAGTAATAATATATTAGTAAAAAATCCAATAAAAATAGCTCATTAAAAAGGGGAAAATGAAGAAAAGCAACATACTAATCTCATTTATGAATACTGCTTTAGAGATCTTGAATAAAACATTAACACAGTCCCAGCAGAACGTCAAGAAGGATCTTGCATCACAAATAGATCAAAAAAGAAAAAATGAAGGATCATTACCATAGATGCTAAAGAGTCATTAGAAAAAGTCCAGCATCCAAATACAGACAAACGCTTCTGTAGTGTGACAAAAGCAAAGAGTGAAGTTCAGTCCCAAAGCTAATATCATGCTTAAAGGGAAATACTAGAAACCTTTATGTTAAAATTAGTACAAGATAAGAATGTTCTCGTCCACCCTCCCTTTTTTAGATTTGCCAATTAGGAGTGTATTAGGTTGCAAGGAACTATAATTTTATGTGCATCTAAGACTACAGGATATTAAAAAAAATAGGGCTTTATTTTTCTCAAAGGAGAAGTTTGTATATAGGCTGCTTTGGTTCAATGTCTTCATAGTTTTGGGACTGGGCAAAAGTCATGCATATTTATTGTTTTGCTAGTTAGTGCAAAATTGTCCTCCAAATAAGTTTCACCAATTTGGACTATCATAGAGTACAAGAATACTTGGTTTCCCAAGCACTATCCTTTTCAGCATTGTCTGTTTCTTAGCTTTAATCTGCTTCTTTTATAGGTAAAAAAAAGATATCTCATTGTCTTATTGTACATTTCTTTATTATGAATGAGGTTGAACAGAACATGATTACTGACCATTTTTATTTCTTTTTTTGGGGAATAATCAGTAATAGCTCCACCTATTTTTCTGTTGGCTTGGTGTGTGTGTAAGTATATGGACTTTTTTTCATGATCTTTGCTGTCACATGACTTCAAATTCCGTAGTGGAAGGTTACTTGTGATCCATACTGGACCAACTGCAAGGCACCCTCACACTGTACTTCACAGTCAGGACTGTTCGAAATTTAACAAACAAACAAACAAACATGGGGACAAATTTCCTGTTCACCTCCAGCTGTGGTTATCCTAGTATGTGGAATAAATACATGACAGTGGTAAGATACAGGAAGCCGATGCAAGTCATGATGGGTCTGATGGAATAAAAGAGCATTTTCCTTGATTCACTCAATCATCTCTCACCATCCTGAAATCATGAAATTTCGAAAGATAATGACCAGTAGTCTCACCTGGAGTTTCTTTGGAACAGGCTTCTTTGCTGAGGCCTCAAATGTGTCCGTTGTACAGGATGGATGATTTGCATTTGGCTATTTCTTTCCTCAAGGTCTGTGCTGGGAAACTTCCTCTCATCCTTTCTTGGAATGTTAGTGCCAGCAGGGATTTTAGAGTTTATTTATCAACAAAAATGAAGTGCAGAGATGTTAGGACACATACTCAAGGTCACATTGTTGATTAGCGACAGCATAATAGCTAAAACCTATATTATGTGATAGATATTGCTCTAAGCACTTCCTATATGGCAACTCATTTAATTCTCATAATAACCCCATATAATGGGCATCATTAACATTCCCATTTGACAGGTGAAGAAAGTGAGGTCCAGAGAGGCTAAGTAGCCAGCCAAGATCATACAGCCAGTAAACTGAGATTTGAACCAGGATTTTTTTTTTTTTTTCTTTTGGCCATAACCCCTGCATGTGGAAGATTCCTGGCCAGAGATTGAACCTGTGCCACAGCAATGACAACGCCAGATCCTTAACCTACTAAGATGCCAGGGAGCTCCTGAACCTGGAATTTTGGCTCTAGAATCTTGCCTGTAAATACTACACTATATCTTTTTGTTCAAAGTAGATCTACTTCACATGAATTTCCCTAAGAATAAGATTATAATAGAATATTTTTCAAACTTAAAAAAACACATTTTAAGGAGTTCCCTGGTGGTGCTGTGGGTTAAGGATCTGGTATTTTCACTACTGTGGCTTGGGTCACTGCTGTGGTGAGGGTTTGATCCTTGGCCCAGGAACTTCTGCCTGCTGTGGGTACAACCAAAAGGAAATGAAAAGGGAAAATACATTTTATCTCAGAACCCAATACACTCTCACAGGTAAGTATATTATAATTGAAAGACAATTGCCTTAGAAATAATCTTTATTCTTATTACTTGTTATGGACTCTGGGGTGTCCCCTCTTCTTTTTCTCCTTGTATCTATTATCCTCTTTTTTTTATTCACGAGCAATGATCCACAGTTTGAAAAAAATACTTCTTGAGACTCTTCTAATTCACATCTCTGTTATGAAAGCTGTTAGTGGTTTGTACAAGTTAAATTTCCATCCTCACACACCATTTGGAGTGGGAAAGGCTGTCAGATAATTTCTACCAAGTTTATTTCTGGTCAGGATGTATTTGTTGCTATCCCTATAATTAATGTCTAATAATGGTACACTAGGGCTTTAAGACAATTACTATGCTGTAACCTTCATTCCCTCATTCATTCATCCATTCAGTAAATATTTGAGCATTTACTGTATACCAGGCATTGTGCTAAATCAGGAGGTGGCAAATCATGGCTGGCAGCCTACTGTAGAGCACCACCTGTTTCTGCAAATGAGATTTTCTTGGATCACAACCATGCCTGTTCATTTATGTACTGTCTGTGGCTGCTTTTGTGCTTATGGTGGAGTCAAGTAGCTGCACAGAGACCGTGTAGGCTGTGAAGCCCAAAATATTTCTTAATCTGGTCCTTTATGGAAAAAAATTCAGATTATGGTGCTAGATTCTAAAACACAATGGTATTTAAGACTGAGCTCTAGCATCCTAGAGGTATGAATTGTCCCGTTTAGTTTAAACTGGGTTTCAAGCACCTTTGGCAAGGATGGAGGGGGAGGTGTCAAGGCTTTTTGCTTCCTTTGCATCGCTTCAGGGAACACCTGTTCACAGTAGATGCTCAGTGGGAATTTTTTGTTACTGAAACTGTTCGGTAGATCTGGCAGCAGATATCAGAAATGAGCAACTTATCTACAAGGCAGAAAAGACTTTATTCCTTTAAGATGGCGAAGAGTTTCACTTTACAGATGCTTATCTTCACTGCTATGAGAAGCAAATTATAACTCTGATTGAGTATCTGCTATGCATCCGGCCCTGGGAGTTAAAAAAAAAAGAGTTCTTTGACACATGCATCAAAAATGAGAAGAGAAACAAGATACATGCATTTTATAATAATATTTAATACTTCTGCTTGGGGACCTGGTGTGTATTTGGAGATGACTTTTTAAAACTACCTTAGAATCTTAAATGTTTGTGCTCCAGTAGCTTTAACAAGTCAGTGCATAGACTAATTATATTTCCTTTCCTTTCTCCCTTCCTTCCTTCCTCCCTCCTTCCTTCCCTTTCCCTTCTTTCCTTCCCTCCTTCCCTCCTTTTCTCCCTCCCTTCCTTCCATCCTTTATTCCTTTACCAAACTTTCTGTTTTGAATGTCTCTTATGGGTCAGCACCATAGCTATATTAAAGACAAGACTGGTCCTTCATCTGGTGGGGGTGACATAGAAATAAAAACATGATTAAAATACAGTGTACTTACAGAGGGCTGCTCAAGTTTTCTATTAATACAAAGAGGACGTGCCTAACAATGGAAGACTTCCTGGAGGAGGTGACACTGAATTGAGTTTTGAAAGAGTTCACTGGACAAAGACAGATACATAGAATATTCCAGATAAGACACTAGGTTTTTGAAAATAATGGTGTTTTCAGAGGATAGTAGAAATAAGAGCATTGGTCCATCTTCAAAGAGATTTGTGCTTTGATTATCATTATTTTTTGGCCTACAATTCTCTCTTTTTTTTGTCTTTTTAGGGTCGCACCCGTGGAATATGGAAGTTCCCAGGCTAGGGGTCCAATCAAAACTACAGCTGCTGGCCTATACCACAGACACAGCAATGCAGGATCCGAGCTGCGTCTGCAAACTACACCACAGCTCATGGCAATGCCAGATCCTTAACTCACTGAACAAGGCCAGGGATTGAACCTGAGTCCTCATGGATGCTAGTCAGATTCCTTTCTGCTAATTCACGATGGGAACTCCCTACAATTCCCTCTTAAGGTGATTTGATTTTTTTTTTTTTTTTGTCTTTTTGCCTTTTCTAGGGCCGCACCCGTGGCATATGGAGGTTCCCAGGCTAGGGGTCTAACTGGAGCTGTAGCCAACGGCCTACACCACATCCACAGCAATGCAGGATCTGAGCCGTGTCTGTGACCTACACCACAGTTCACGGCAAAGCCGGATCCTTAACCCACTGAGCAAGGCCAGGGATCGAACCCGCAACCTCATGGTTCCTAGTCGGATTCGTTAACCACTGAGCCATGACGGGAACTCCAAGGTGCTTTGATTTTTAAAAATTCTATTCATTCACTTATTTACTTATTCACTTATTTATTTAGTTTACTTACTTGTAGTGGGAGCTGCTTGTGTGGAGCTGTTCAGTCTTTTAAACCAAGCTGGTTAGCTTGTTGGTCTATATAATTCTTCACTAGCTCTAGGTTTGAAATCAAACTACAACCTTGACTGGCCTCTTGGGCAAGAAGCACCCATGCAGTAAGCAAGCCTAGCCTGTCATACCCAAAAAGAATCTGACCTAGAGAAGTATAGTTGCTATTAAGCCAGTAACATTCAAAGCAGGTAAGATGACTGGGTTGTGACACTGTCTCCTAATAAAAATGATCACCTGCAGTGGCAGATTGCCCACTGCTTCCATCTTGTGCCTGACCTTTCAACCTTCCTAATAAATCTGCCCAAGCTTTGTCGCCTCCTCTGGTATCAAGAGGGGAGTTTGTATGGAGACCCTCTGGGAATCCATGTCAAATGTTCTGTTAAGTAAGGTCTGCAGCAGGCTGGAAAAGGAGCAGATTAAAAGAATAAAATATGGTCCAAACAGTTTTGGAGAGCACTAGCCAGCCGAGACTCTGCTCTGTCATCTAAGGGGAGCATGGGCTTGGTTGATAAATGATAACAATTTTCTGCTACATGTGGGCTTTTAATCTTCCCAATAGCCTGGAGGAGAAGTGTTAGGTATGATGACTGGAGCAGTTTTTATCATGTTGTTTGGGGCCCCAAATGCAGTGTTTAGATTTTGTGGATACTAAATTCAGCGATATCACAAGGCCTGCCTACACAAACAGGACATGTGTTGGTCTTATTTTGTCTTTTTTTGGCGGGGGTGGGTGGGTGTAATAAATGGTAGAAACTGGCTGCTTAAACAAATAAGGTGAATTTGTCAGGAGGATGCAAGTATCTGGCAGAACTCAAGAGAGCAGGTGTTGCTGGATCCCCTCAGGGACTATAACCAGGATCTGAAGATGCAAAAAGGACCAAGGGAGCCCCTCCCCCAACCCTCCTCTGCTTGAGCCCGTGGATTCTCCTTATAGTTCATTTGCTTTATTCTTTCCTCTATGCAGCCTACCATTCTCTGCCTCTCCTGGATGTCCAATACTCATTTCCAGGCCCCACAAAAAGTGGCTTGCAATTCTTGGTCCCAATTATAAATATCCAGAAAAAAATAATGCATCATGTGGGTCAAGTCTCCACTCCTGACTCTTTCAGCTGTGGCCTGGGGGAGGCAGGTAGAGACATCTAGAAACTTTTGGCTTCAGGGAGGAAGCGTTATTTCTGGGTGGGAATTACTAGTCTCAGGGAAGGGGATTGTGGGCTGTGTAGACTCTCCCCAAATTGCTCCTAGGACCTAGAGGAGTGGGTTTTGAAATCGAACAGGACCCTGTAGGGTTCCTGGGCACAAGCCTTTCTCCCCCATTTCTTGTACGTAGGAAATAGACTTCATTCGGCCTCCATGACTTTCCCTGAGTTCCGAAGGGCAGGTTCAAATAGTTGCTAATCAAGGTTGGAGAAGATACAGAGACCTAGGAAACACTGGTACAGTCTTGGGGCAGGGTCCTGGTCCTTTTCAAGGAATATACATAACAGGCAGTGGGGAAGAATGTGGCACTTACAAGGAATTGAAAGAAGCCTTTGTGGCCAGGGTGAGTGGTGGGCGAAGGCACCAGAAGGTCACTGGGGCCAGGTTACACAGAACCTTACATCCTCACACCTCATTTCAGTGCTCTCTGCATCCTGCCTTGGCCTTTTAGAATGTTTTGTGTGTGGAGTTGTGTGTTTTGTTCCTCATGGTCTGTTAGGGAAGAGAGCCTTTCAACTTCTTTATAGTCTCCACAGTGCGCAGGATAGGGCTGGGTATCTAGTAGGTGCTCGGTAGATACATTAAGTGAGTGTACTGAGAAATGAGATTGATAGAAGCACTCTTACTCTAAATTGGGGGCTGACCCATCCTGGAGACTGTATTACTCCCAGAGGCTCTGAAAGATGAGAACTTTTGATAGTATGATGCCACCTAGTGCTCCTTTTTATTACAACAACACAGGGGAGCAGGGTGGTAAGTAAAATCTTCCTCCAGAATCCGGAAAATTGGAAATGAAGAATTTTTGTTCATCAACATGAATTAATTGGTCCAGCCACCCATTCTCTCTTCACTCATCCAGCCTTGTTGATGTCCACCTGCATCTCTTCCTTGTGAGATGAACAAGTTCCTTTCCATCTCCAGTGGTTCCCTGATTTCCCATGTTCCATCATTTTGTCCACACATCATAAGTAATGTTCTCAGGTATCAGTGTCTAGATTCCCTGAGCGTCTACACTGCTCGCTGTCGACATGGCCTGTTGTAAATGATACCACCGCATCGTGTTTTTCCTTTCTCTCTTTCCCCCAAAGCCAGATTGTGAATGCAAAGGGCAGTGACTCTGCCTTAGTCACTTCTGCAGTTTCTGTGGCCAGTCTTGTGCCTGCTCTGTGGCAGGTGCTTAAACAAAGTGTTTTCTAGACTGAATTGCTATCACTTTTGCAGCCCATCTGCTTGTGAAGGTCCCTTAGGAGATTCCTAGGAAATGGGAAGACACATAGCCCCAAAACTGACACCAGTACAAGCTAGGGTTGGCCAGGGCCAGCTAGGTCCTTCTTTATGGTTATGTAACTTCAGGAGTGTTATGAAGTCTTTCAGGATTATGATGTTCCCACAAGCTGGTCCCAGTGTGTAATCAGATTTCCTGTAAACACAAAAAGCAGCCTGAGTCGTGTAGCTAGCTCCATCTCCACCTGATTTCTATCAGCTTGGTTTACAGTTTTTTTTGTTCAGCCTGCCTCATCTGCCACCTTTCTCACCAGTTCCTTGCACATTATGCCTCAGTCATATTTTGTTCTGTTTGTCCACAAGATATAGAGTCTCTATTCATGAATATCATTTACAAATGTTAATTTCCCCCAATTCATAAATTCATTGAAGTTCCAATTAATATTTCTCATGAGGAACTTGAAAAACATTGCCAAAATTATATAGGGGTGATAAAGTTTCATGAATAGCTAACACAGTTTTGACAGGGCAGGGATGGGGGGTTCTGCCCTTTAACCGTGCTGACTGGCTATAAAACCATAGTGATAAAACTTAGTGGTACTGGCACAGGAATAAACCAGAGAGCTCAAAACAGACCCATCTCTATTTGGGAACCAAGATACTGAAAAGTGGGCTCAATCCACTGAGAAAAATAAAATTGGGTCCTTATACCACATACGAAGGTGAACTCCAGATGGGCTAAAGAACTAAATGTGAAAAAGTAAAATTATTAAGCTAATAGAAGAAAATGAATATCTTTATGACCTTGAGGTTGAGAAGGACTTCTTAAATTATACTAAAAGAGCATAAAAAGATGAAGGGCTATAAAATTAAAGATTATTGTCCTACTAAGGACATCACAAGCAGTGTGCCCAGTCTTTGCAGGAGGATTACCGTCTAGATTTTACAAAGATCTCTTGCAAATCAAAAAGAAGAAAAGCACTAGAAAATAGGCACAGGCTGTAAACAGATAATTCACAGTAGGGGACCCCAAGTGGCTTGTGAATGCTCACTCATTCTTAGTCAGAGAAATGCAAATTGAAACAAAAATGTGTTGACACGACTCCTATGATACTGACAGAAATTAGAAAGTTGGCTAATTAGATGAGTCGGTATTTATAAGGCACTGAGAATAGTATCTGGCACTTAGTAAGGACTATAGGAGTATTTATGAATAAATAAACTACTGTATGCTGGCGAGGATGGCAGTGGGGGACAGAAATCCTTATACTACACACTGGAATGTGGTGAAGGGCAGCTGTTGGGGTGCCATCCAGCAGTACTTGGTGAGATCAAGTAGCTGGCACTTCCACCAGGCTATGAGGCACCTTTGTGCCACTGGAAAATATTGTCCGCTACTGGGCAGATAAATTTGAAGAGGAGGTACCCTCTGGATAGTCTCACAGCCTGTAGGTTCATAGCTTGACTAAGGAACAGAGTTTTGTGAGAAGGAAAGGACGTCTTTTCTGCCAGCAGGGCACATGACATAGGCAAGAGGGTAGGGACTGTTTTTCATCTTCCACTGGCTTCCTGGCTGAATGTCTGTGTAGAACAAGTTGCACAACTGAATTTGATGTCCATGTGCACCCCTTATGGTTTTCATAGTCTCACCCTTAGGCTATATATTTCAGAAGAGTCCACAAAGTACCGTGGACGAGGAAGACCACGGCAACATTGCTTGTGGTATTGGACAGGTGGAGGCAGCTTTGGTATTCAGCACTTGAGAGTAGAAGTAAAACGTATGGATGTCCAACATGTAATGCTAGGTAGCACTCAGAAGCAGTGAACTGGGGATTGCACCACCTGTGCAACAGGGATAAAGCCTTAAAAAGAATGGTGAGTGAAAACAGTAGAAAATACGATCATCCCTAAAGTCCAATGCCATTATTACAATTTAAAAAAAATGCACTAATGAAAATCCTATACATTTTTCGAAAGTAGGTATCCAAGCTCTGTAGCATGACTTCCTACGGAGGCCGAGGATGAGGCGGGAGTAGGGATGGGGAAAAAGGGGAAAAAAAGCAAGAGAGGAGTCTTGCAGGATTCAAAGAACAACTCTGCACTTGAAATTTAAAAGGCCTGAAGGAGGAGGGAGATAGCGAAAGAGAGGAGTGGAGAAGAAAGGAGCCCCAGACACTAGGCAGATTTTTACGACGTGGCTCCACATACATTTTTTCGAGAGTGCCTCTTCTTCTGCCCCCTATCTTCCTCACCACTAGTGACTAGACCTTTTGGGGGCAAGGTCTGTGTATTCTCTGCCTTAGCTCCCCCCCCCGCCGTGTCCTGCGTATAGTAGCTGCTTCAAAAGGGTTGGAATTGACTCTGGATTATTTCTTGTTCCCGTGACCAGGTCACTATATGACAGAGGGCGGAGTGTGACCGACGGTCTTTCCTAATTCACAGCCCTCTGATTCCAGATCACCTTCTACGTCTTAGTCTCTGGTTCTCCACTGACAGCTCCCTGGCCTTGTCCAGCCTCTCCTCTCTCTAGGATGTTTTTAACTTTGGCTGGCGCACACCTTGGGTCTCTTCCGAGTCGCTAAGAGGCACCGCCCTTCGTCTTCCTGGTTCCGCCCCATTCGGAATATTTGCATACGACTCTGGAAAACACCGCCCAGGTGCGGGTCTCGGAGGCTCCACCTCTTTCGAACGTCCGCTAGCGCCCCCACAGGGCGTGGCGGTTGCCAGGAGACCGGAGGACGCGCCGAGCGCCGGGTTTTCCCCCTTTTTGGGGGATAGAAGTAACTTGGCGCTGTTTTAGATGCTGGCGGCGGTGCATAGCCCCTTCCTCAGACTCCCGCCCAGTTTCCGCGATCTCCACTGCAGCCTCTGAGGCCACCCACAGAGCGCGTCAGGATGGCGGAGGTCAGAAATCGGCGCTCCTCTTTCCGTTCTCTCTTGCTCGACCCCTCCCCCTCGTCTCTCTTCTACTGTGGACTTATCCTCTGCCACATCCACTGATTTCGAATATTCCCCCAGTCAATACCCAGTCTCCACCTGCAGCTCCCCCTCCCCCCCGTGCCCTTAGGCTCTGGCCCCATTATCTTTTGCCTCTCCTTCCAGTGGGTGGACACCCCCACCCCACCCTATTAAACTGGCCCTGTGCTAAGTGCAGTAAGAAAATCAGTAAGTTCCCAGACTCACACATGAAAGGCCCCACCCCTGGGTTTTGAGCCGTTAAATGATACCACAAGAGCGATACACGCAGAAATATTGATGTCTTGATAACTGGGAGGACCTGGAATAAGACTGCTCAGTGTCACCCCTGTTCACTGACCCTTATCCACCTGTCACACCACAATTCCCTATTATCTGACCACCTGCTGTGACACATCTTCCTTAAGCTCTTCAACCGGTCACCACTGTCCTGTGTTGTCACTGACCACTATTTCTATATCTTAAACCCTCCATTTGCTCCCTCACTTTGTAGCACAGCCCATCTTCAGCTCACTGATGAGGGGTTATTTCTGCAACCCGTTAATGACCCCTTGGCTGTCCTGACCCCTTGCGAGGTCCCTGTCATCATCTGCCAGTCACAGTCCTGATCCACTATGACCCTAACCCAAATCCTTCCTCACTCCATCAGAGCCCTTCCCCATCTCACCCATCACATAGTCAGTCCTAAACAGGATCAGCTTCCTAGTTTGTGAGGCCCAATGAAAGATGAAAATGCAGAGCCCCTTGTTAGAAAAATTATTAAGAATTTCAGCAGAGCATTAAACTAAGGATGGGGCACCTCTGGAGAAGGGGTTCTGTGCATCTGCATAGTTCACATACCCATGAATTCAGCCAGCCATGGTCCCAGCTTCTCTCACCACCATCATGCCCCCACCTCTATTGCAGTACCCCCCCCTCACCTTTTTTTAAGGGCTGCAGGTGCAGCATGTGGAAGTTCCCAGGCTAGGGGTGGAATGGAGCTATAGTTGACAGCCTACCCCACAGCCATGATGGATCCGAGCTGCATCTGCCTCCTACACCACAGCTCATGGCAATGCGAGATCCTTAACCCACTGAGGCCAGGGATCGAACCCACATCCTTATGGATACTAATCGGGTTCGGAACCCACTGAACCACAATAGGAACTCAGACAGTGATATGTTTTTAAATGACAATATGAACAAATTTGCTCATAAAAATTTCTTTAAAACTTTTCTTTCTTTTTTTTTTGATATTTGTCTATTCTTATGCCAAGTGCCAGGTGTGCAGGGAAAACCGTTCCTGCAAACAAATCATTAAGCTAGGATCAAATATTGACATTAATACCATTTACAGGGATGGAACCGAGAACATTGCCATGATAAATGCTTGTGTATGTTCATGTTTAGCATCAACAAGGGGAAAGCACAGAGCAGCACCACCAGTCCTTAATAGGATTTTCCCTCCTTTGTGGAATTGCTGTATTGTGCCCTTTGCAATAATCTGCTTTCTCGTCAGGAAGAAAACCTCTGTTGAGTTTAACATTAGTATTGATGTTGTTATACAAAATGTTATATAGATATGCTTGTGACACATCTCTTTTTAAGATATATACTCTGTTTTGCTTGCATGTCATCTTCAGAAGTGTAATCAATAGTATGCGTGTTTTTTCTAATTGACATATAGTTCATTTACAATGTTGTGTTAGTTTCAAGTGTACAGCAAAGTGATTTATTATACATATATATGTATTTTTTCCGATTCTTTTCCCTTACAGGTTATTATAAAAATTGAGTATAGTTCCCTGTGTTATACATTATGTCCTTATTGGTTACCTATTTTATATATATAGTATGTATATGTTAATCCCAAACTCCTGATTTATCCCTCAGTACAAGTGGTTTTGAAAACCAGAAATATGTATACTTTCTCCATGTTGGACAAGACAGGCTTGTCAAAGCAGAAGTAAAGTAGACTACTTAACCCAAATCTTCAGGGTGAACTTGAATTTTACTTTATTATTGGAATTAGAGATTGTTTCATTCTCTTTCTTTCTTTCTTTTTTCTTTTTCTCTTTCTTTCTCCTTTCCTTCCTTCCTTCCTTCCTCCATCCCTTCCTTCTTTCCTTCCTTTGGGGTGGGGGCTGAAGCAGGAAAGGATAACTTTATTGCTTTGCCAGGCAAAAAGGGCCACAGTGGGCTAATGCCCTCAAAACTGTGTGTCCCACGGGTGGGAGGTGAGTCTTAGAGTCAAGGGGCAGGGCTGCTGATGAGGATCCGGATATGTACAAGGCCTACCTTCCTTCAATCTTGAGATTCATGTGGTGTCAGGGGGTCTTGTGATAGGCTGACTGTGACCTTCTCTCAGGAAAAAAGAATGCTTCATCAAGTAGTTAACACCTTCCATTTGTTGGGGTTTTTAGTTCTGGTCTCAGGACTTAGTTCTTTAGAACTGAAGGTCAGGTTCTTTTTTTTTCCGTGGCATATGGAGGTTACCAGGCTAGGGGTCCAATCGGAGTTGTAGCTGCTGGCCTACACCACAGCCACAGCAATGCCAGATCCGAGCTGCGTCTGCGACCTACACCATACATAGCTCATGGCAAAACTGGATCCCTGACCCACCAAGCGAGGCCAGGGATCGGACCTGTGTCCTCATGGATGCTAGTTGGGTTCGTTATCCACTGAGCCACGATGGGAACTCCCCTGAAGTTCAGGTTCTTTATGTCTCAGCACAGAAGGAATTCGGTGAGAGGCAAAGTGATAGGTAAGAAATAGACGTATTGAGGGAGTTCCTGTTGTGGCTCGGTGGAAATGAATCTGACTGGCATCCATGAGGACCCAGGTTCCTTGCTCAGTGGGTTAAGGATCTGGTGTTTCCACGAACTGTGGTGTAGGTGTCAGATCCCACGTTGCAGTGGCTGTTGGAGCAGCTGTAGCTGAGATTTGACCCCTAGCCTGGGAACCTCCCTGTTAAAGCTTTTTTTCTGTTTTTGGTTTTAGCCAACCTGTGGAATGTGGAAGTTCCTGGTCCAGGGATTCAGCAATCCCCAGTAGCAACCAAAGCTGCTGCAGTGACAATGCCCGATCCTTAACCTGCTGTACAACAAGGGAACTCCCCCCCCTTTTTTTGTTAATGCCTTTTTTTGTATAGAATATCAAAGCATAATGTTGCAAACATTGAGTAAAACCTTCCAAAACTTGTCAATCTTTGCTCAAAAATCTGAGTGGTTCCCTTACAGAATAATCCACTCCATATTTCTTAGCATGCCATTCAAGGCCTCCAGCCTGTCCCTAACTCCCTATCTAGCTTCCTTTCTCCTCCCTGTCATACTTCTTATACTTTAGCTAACCTGAGCTTCTTAACCATTCTCAAATTCTGGATACTTGCTTGGCCCTGAGCCTTTGATCAAGCTTTGCCATGGGTCAGAAATGTCCTTTCTCTTCACATCTACCTGTCACAACTCCAGTCTCCCTTTTGTTCTTGCTCAAATGCCACTTCCTTTATGAAATTTGCTTTAATTCTTGCTGCTGGGAGTAATTTTGTCTTCCTGAGGTTCTTGTAGGACCTTGAATCTGTTCTGTGGCAAGTATCAAATTCTAGACTTCCATTATTTGCATATGGACTCCATCAGCTCTTAATGTATACTTTCTTATGGGAAGGCTGTTTATTCCTTAACCTTGTTATCTCCTGCAGGCTCCATCATTCCAACTCAATGCAACAGATGTTCAATCAATATTTGCTGAATACTTATATTAATCACACTCGTTCTTTTGCAGTATTGTGCTGAAGGTAGTGAAGAGTAGGTGTATTAGTTGGCTAGGGCATCTGTAACAGTACCACCAACTGGGTGGCTTAAAACAGTGGAAATTTATTGTTTCATGATTCTGGAGGCTAGAAGTCTGAAATCAAGGTTTTGGCGGAGCCATGCTCCCTCAGAGACTGAGGAAAAGCTTTCCTTGCCACTTCCTAGCTTTTGGTGGTAGCCAGAAATCCTTAGCTTTCTTTGGCTTACAGCTGTGTCAGTCCAATCTCTGCCTCCATCTATCACATGGCATTCTTGTGTGTGTGTGCGCGCGTGCCGTGCATATGTATCTTTGTCCAAATTCCACCCCCCTTTAAATTGAGGTATAATTGACATGCAACATTGTATTAGTTTTAGGCATGCAGCATAATGATTTAATATATGTATTATGTATACATTTCGCAGTGGTTACCACAATAAGTTTCATTATCATCCACTGCCCCACAGCTACAAAATTTCCCCCCTTTTTATAAGGACACCACCAGTCATATGGTGTTAGGACCCACCCTACTCCAGTATGACCTCAGCTTAACTGATTGTATGTGCAATGACTCTCTTTCCGGATAAGGTTGCATGCACAGTTCCTGGGCATTAGGACTTCAACATAACTTTCTTGGGGACACAATTCAACCCATAACATTAGACAAATAAGAATTCTCATATAACTTAAGTACTGGGTTCTCATCTGAGTCATAGTCAGACTTGCTTGAGTTATATCTCTATATCTGGGCTGATGTTTTTAAATAATTTGCTTCCCAGCTAATCATGGAAAGCAAATGTGGAGAAGGCCCATGACCGTTGCCCAGGGGGCATTTCAATATTCTTGTGGAGATGAACTAGGTTAGCTTTTTTTTTTTTTAGGGCTGCTCCCACAGCATATGAAGATTCCCAGGCTAGGGGTCTAATCAGAGCTGTAGATGCTGGCCTACATCACAGCCACAGCAATGCAGGATCCAAGCCGCATCTGGGACCTACACCACAGCTCACGGCAACGATGGATCCTTAACCCACTGAGTGAGGCCAGGGATTGAACTTCATCCTCATGGATGCTAGTCAGATTTGTTTCTGCTGAGCCCTGATGGGAACTCCTTTTTCTTTTTTCTTTTTTTTTCACTGCCCCGCAGCCTATGGATTTCCCAGGCCAGGGATCAGATCTGAGCCACAGCTGTGACCTATGCTGCAGCTATGGCAATGCCAGATCCTTAACCCACTGTGCTGGGCTGGGGATCAAACCTGTGTTCTAGGGCTCCAGAGATGCTGCAATTCAATAGATTAATTTTTTAAGGGATAAAAATTATGGCACATTTTTTAGGAGAATATTCTGTATTCCGGATGGGTTTAACGGTGAGTAAGTGTGATTTCATGGTGTCTATAGCAAGATCTCCTTATGTCTGACCTCAGCACGCCATGGCTTCCCTCTGTCGTCCTGGGGGCAGAAAGAAGCAGGCAAGGAATAATCATAACATAATTGAAAATTTATTGAATACCTACTGTTTGCCAGACACTTGGCTAAGTTTTTGCCATAAAATATCCCATTTAATCTAATCCTTAACACTATGTGGTAGGGAATATTATCCTAATGCTGATATATACATATATATTGTCATCAGGAGAGGAGCAAGGAGGCTTCCCATCATATAATCTTAAACTGTTTGCTTATCAGTGGCTTCTATTTTGCTTGTATGAAAGTCTTTTATTCACACATAATAACAGTCATTCCCGAGTAGTGATGGGGTAAATATTGCAATCTTCATGCCCATCTTTGCCCTTTTGAACAGGAAAAGAGTGAAAAACTAGTGCTGGAGGAAACTGCATATGAAGAAATCGAAAGGGATTTTCAAGAGGTTCTCAATGAACTTTCAGGAGACAAAAGTTTGGAGAGATTTAGGATTGAATATGAGAAGCTTCACGCTGTCATGAAAAAGTCTTATGACAATGAAAAGCGTCTGATGGCCAAGTGCAGAGAGCTGAATGCGGAGATCGTGGTTAATTCGGCGAAGGTCGCCACTGCCCTGAAGCTCTCTCAGGATGACCAGACCACCATCGCATCCCTGAAGAAGGTCAGTGATCTTCTAGAAATGGAACCCGCGGCAAGCTGCGATTAATCCAGCCTGTACCGAAAACATCATCCTTTCATGATACTGGCAGCTCCGGGCTGGTAGTAAAAGAGTTACTTAAGTAAAAATTTACATGATTCATATATTCATTAAGCCTAGGGAATGATGTTCATTTTCAAAGCAAATAATTAGCTCGAGTGAGTTTCACTATGCAGAAAATAATGTAGAACTTAACTGGCTTGGTTTCTAAGAAATACTAGGTTAGCAAAAAGAACCAGCCATATACGTAAGTGCAGTATTAGGAATCTCAGTATGTCTTGTTTGATGCAAGATAAGTGGTTAAGTATCTCATGATGATAGCTTGCTAGGATATTTTCATAGTTCTACCTTTTCTGTTTTAGAAGAGTTTACCTTGAGAATTTCCAGATGGTAATTTTCACGATCTTTCCTTTTGTCACTCCTTTGCTCTTGCCTTGATCACCCTAGTTCGTCATAACGGGAGAAGAAGGATTCAGTCTAGGGGTGGGGGTGGATGCTGAGGGAGTATGGCTTTGTTTTGCACTTTATTTTTTCATCCTCAAGTGTGTTGCCTTATTTCGAAGGTAAAACACAAACATGCCTTGTAGATTGCAGGGCGCTAAGAGGCTAAGACATTTTAATTTAAAATTGAAACCCTAGTGTTGAGAAATAAATTACAAAATTTTTAGATAATTCCCTTGATATCATGCAGTTAAACATACCCCAGTTCAAGTGAATTTCCAAGACTAGTGCAAGATGTGACTTCTATGTTTTTTTAGGAACCACTTAAAAAATATTGGAGTACAGTTGATTTACTATGTTGTGTTAGTTTCAGGTATATAGCAAAGTATGTCAGTTATGCATATACATCTATTCATTCCTATTCAGATTCTTTTCCCATATAGGTTATTACACAGTATTGAGTAGATTTCCCTGTGCTATTCAGTAGATTCTTGTTACTTACCTGCTTTATATATAGTAGTGTGTATACGTTAATCCCAACCTCCTAATTTAACCCTCCCCTCAATGTTTCCCCAGGAACCACTTTTTTTTTAGCGTAATTTTCTCTCTGTTGTTATCTTCTTCTTCTCCTTGCAGAAATACCAATATAAGAAGGCTTTAATTCATTTTATGATGAGAAAAAAAAGCACTTTTTATTTTAAATTGAAAGCTGGAAATGGAAGTCATGAATTAATTGCAGTCTAATTGGTGAAGTTGCTTTGGACAAAACTTCGTATAATCTTATTTTTGTTTTAATAGCCTTCATTTGTTTTGCCAGAAATAGTACATGTGGTTGCTACAGAAAAACATATCCCATAAATTGACACTTTGTTTTGAATCACTATGTGCTGTATTTACCCAAGAATCAACCTCTCTCTCTGCCCCCCTCTTTCTCTCTAGTAATAATGGGCATGAATGTATTAAATTAAATACTCTCTTCCACTCATTTCATTCCTTGTCAGCATATAAGTAGAATATTTTTATCCTAAGCATATTGATTCATACCTGTATAAAAGGACTCGCATTCCCCTTGATGAAATTTTGCAGGAAAATTAAGTGGCAGGGCAAAACTCAGGGCTGTTGCAACATTTACTGTCCTTCACCCATCTACTTGAACAGCTGTAATTCACTTTTAAGTGTTTATGTTAATATTTCACATTGCATTCAGAATAGTTTTATTTTTCCTCTATAAGCATTTAGTGAGACTTCTTGGGTTTGGGCTCCTGGAAATGGGAATTACCAAGGCTGTTGTGTACAATTAGGTGACAGTGAAGACTTCGTTGCTATGGATGGCTCTAAAGTTCACACTGCCATCCAGGATCTCACTTAGGGCCTGAGGCAAAATATATATTAAATATGGAATCTATCAAGAGCTTCAAATTAGGACTTGGATCCAAGGCTGTTCCTTCTGTAAAAAAGACTTTTTTCCTCCTATAAAACATCTGGACTTGGAAAGCACATAGCTTTAATTTTAGATTTTGTAAATCTAGCTTAACATCTTTGTTAGAAATAATCCCACTACTTATAGCAGCCCTTGTAGTATGTGAGCCTTAGAGCCACATTTACCTGTGTAAGAAAACATATCCTTTTCCAGTACCCCTCCTTCAGTACCCCTGCAGTACTGACTAGCTCGTTTAATGCAATATGTCTGTATATATTTTCATACAGTGTGTAATTTCCTCATAAATAACTTGTATACTGTAGATGTTTTATTATTCTATTTATTCAGTCTATGTTGCCTTAGGAACCTAGTTTTGTTTTTCTCACTGATATCCCATGGCCCATCTAGGAAATTGAAAAAGCCTGGAAGATGGTAGATTCAGCCTATGACAAAGAGCAGAAGGCGAAGGAGACAATTCTTGCCCTGAAAGAGGAAATAGTGAACCTAACCAAACTGGTCGAGCAAGGGTCTGGACTGTCCATGGACCAGGATAGCAAGTAGGTCATAACCTTCGTGACGTGTGTTGAACGTGCTTTTGCAGAAGCCTTCTTCTTTAACAGCCTGGGGCTTGCACTGCCATCTTAAACATTCTTTGTGAATACCAGACTCTCCTTTGTTGGATTATCAAGAAAGTTTTCTATCTACTCTGTTTTTTCTTTTTCTTTATTTAATTTTATTTTTGGCTGTGCCCTCGGCATGTGGACGTTCCCTGCCCAAGGATCGAACCCACGCTGCAGCAACCTGTGCCACGGCAGTGTCAATGCCAGATCCTTAACCCACTGCGCCACCAGGGGATTCCTGTTTTTTTTTTTTTTTTCTTTTTAATATTCCCTTTCTCTACACCCAAGAATTTCTAATTTGTGGTAATTGCACACTTTGGGTTCTATAGAATCAGTGCTGTGGTTTCAAAATGAGTAAAGATCTTAAGTTTGTATCACTCAAACTTGTGTGGGATGGAACTGGCTGATTTTCTACCCAGGTTCTCAGCCTCTTCCATCCCCCACCCCACCCCGGGGCCAAGCCCAGCGTCCATGATTAGTCCCATCACCATCCTTCCTACCTCCCCAGGTTCTAGGCCAGAAAACAGAGCTGTTCTTCAGCTCTGCTATCCTTCATCCCTTAAAACGTCACTTTA
Organism: Catagonus wagneri; assembly: GCA_004024745.2. Lineage (NCBI taxonomy): Eukaryota > Metazoa > Chordata > Mammalia > Artiodactyla > Tayassuidae > Catagonus > Catagonus wagneri. Next base: position 25,166,610 of record PVHT021183705.1, on the reverse strand, counting down.
TTGACTCAGTCTTCGAAGCATCACTTCACGCTACCCCTTCTCCCTGTCACCAGGCTTCTGTTTGGTTTGGGCCCCCCCCTTCTCTGCTGGATTTAGCAGTAGGCTCCTAAGCATTCTCCCCGCCTTCCAGGAGACATCTTGCCTCTTTACCATCTTTCATACCAGATATGTGCTTCTAAAACATGTACCTACAAGCTTCCATCTCGAGCATAAACACCTTGGACAGCTATCCATTTCTAAAGGATAAAGCCCAAAGGCTTGAATAGAGCTCTCTGCAGATCTGCCCCAGTCAGCCTTGTTAGAGTCACATCTAGCAACACCATGCTTATTCGTGTCTCCATACCTTTGGATATGCTATTTTCATGTGCACTTGAAAAGAATGCATATTTTGATTTTTTTGGATGTCGTGTCCTGAAATATCGATTAAGTCTAACTTTCTATGGTGTCATTTAGGATATCTGTTGTCTTATTGATTTTCTGTCTGGAGAATCTGTCCATTGACGTGAGTGTGGATATGCTGTTTTCTACGTCAGGGATCCTTTTTCTTCCCTTTTCCACTCAGTAAACAACTATGCATCTTTCAAGATCCATATCAAACACCATATTAAGTTGATCACTAGCAACATCTTTGTTCCAATCTCCTCCCCAGTCCAGACTCAATGGCCAAGTAGAAGAGCCATGATGGTCCTTGTTTCTATGGGACCAACACCTACCTCAAGTACGGCACCAGTCACACTGTACTGAAATTATTTGTGTTTCTGTGCCCATTAGGCTGTGAACTCCTTGAAGGAAGCCATCTGTCTTTATTTCCCTCTAGGGATCTAGCACTGGGCAGGGCGTGCAAAACCTTGCTTTATTTAGTGAGTCAGGAATGAGTATACACTTCCTTAGGCATCTTTAACTATATCCAACTGCTGTCTAGGTTGCTTATGCTTCCTAGATTTGTTTATCCAATGTTGATAGATAGTTCTAAATGCAGGTATTGGGGGAGGGAATAGTTAAAACACACCGAAGATGCAATGTTCATCATAATAGACTCTATTTTCGTATTAAAGAGGTCACGCGTAATCAGAGCAACTATCGAAGAGCAACCAAGAGGGAACTGATTTGGTTGGGGGTCATTTTAATGGAAATAGGAACATGATGAGGAAGAGAACTGAAGAAACTGTACAGCCCAGAATTTATCTTCAACAGTGCGTTTAGGTGTAGCTGTCTTCACGGTAACCTTAGAATTCAAGGTCTCCTTTTTCGAGACGAGTTTGAATACGTTTTGAAGATTCTTTATTGAACAGTTATATCAAAGTTGTTGGTCAGTAAATATGGTCCACTTACTGTGTTTCCAACAGTCATTGGATGACTGTCAGCTGAAGTGTCCCAAATGTAAGTTCTCTGCTTTCTCATCTCTCAAGTAGCTGCCTTGCTCTAGATGAATTCTGTCTCACAGGTCGTATCAGACAGTTTTTCTACTTTCAAAATGCTCATTCTGCAGAAAGTCAGGCCAAATCATATATATTGGCTTTTGAAATGCTGAGGTAACTGGTTTACAATTCAAATCAACAATTTTTTTTTCTTTTGTCGTTTTTTTTTTTTTTAGGGCCGCACGCTCAGCACATGGAGGTTCCCAGGCTAGGGGTCTAATCGGAGCTACAGCTGCCAGCCTAAGCCACAGCCACAGCAATGCCAGATCTGAGCTGCATCTGCGGCCTACACCACAGCTCATGGCAACCCTGGATCTTTAACCCACTGTGCAAGGCCAGGGATCGAACCTGCAACCTCATGGTTCCTAGTCGGATTTGTTTCCGCTGAGCCACCACAGGAACTCCCAAATCGAGTGTTATCACATACCCTCTAAAAACTTCAAATCCACCAGTGTTACAGCATACCTTCCAAAAACTGCATCATGATGAATGATTTTCCAAATTTTTTTATTGGGAACATTTTATCTGGTTTCATCCCTTTGGGAGAAACAAATCTCCATGGGTGAATGGGTTAAAAAAAAAAAAAGACAAAAAACTGACAATGTGTAGTGTTTGTCTACATCTATGTTTCATTTTAGACTTTAGAGATGTGATACCTAGTGACTATATTAAACAAATAATTTTATAAATTGATATCTCCTTAGGGTTAATTATAAGAGTTGACAATAGCACTATCGTTTTATTGTAACAAATTCAAATACCACAGGGATGTGGAAAATGAGTAAAAATTAGCACCCCCCCCAACTCTCCCACCCTAAGTTCCACTCCTTAGAGATAACCAGTTGTCATTTTGGTGCCTCTTTCTGGACTTCTATGAAAATGCCTATAGTGTGCATGCACATGCACGTGCACCCACACATAGACACACAGACATACACAGACACACAAACATGGACTGTATTGCTTAAAAATAAGAAACGGGCAGTTCCTGTTGCGGTAAGGAACCTGACTAGTATCCATGAAGGCGCAAGTTCGATCCCTGGCCTCCCTCAGTGAGTTAAGGATCCGGTGTTCCCATGAGCTGTGGTGTAGGTTGCAGGCAAGGCTCGGATGTGGCGTTGCTGTGGCTGTGGTGTAGGCCAGCAGCTGTAGCTCTGATTTGACCCCTAGCCTGGGAACTTCCATATGCCACAAGTGTGGCCCTAAAAAGATTAAAAAAAAAAAATAGAAAGAAAAAAAAAAGAAATGGTATCATATAATGCACACTATTATTGGAATTTCCTCTTTTTGAGTTAACAACTCACAAACAGCTCCCCCCATCAGAACATAAAGATTTTTCTCTTTCACACCTTAATAGTGTTACTCATTGACCTGAAGTCTTTCCCTTGAAAACAAGCTCAGAGGATGACAAGAAGAATCCCTGAGCGGATGACTGTTTAGTCTGACTCCCATGTTCTTCTTTTTCAGTATCCGAGATTTGCTGAAATTCAAGGAAGAAGTGACCAAGGAGCGAGACCAGCTGTTGTCAGAAGTGGTGAAATTACGAGAGTCCTTAGCTCAGATCACTGAACAGCAACAAGATACAGAGCGGTCCAGGGAAGAGGCAGAACAGGCCATCAGCCAGGTCTGCTCTGCCATGGAGAGCAAGATGAAGGGATATTACCTTCCAGAAGCAGTTTTTGTCCTTCCCCAGACTCCCTTCCTGCCTTGGTCCTCTCTTGGATTTACCCTCCTGGTGCCCAAACAAAGCATCCATCTGTTCCTTCCTTCCTCCCTCCCTTCCTTCCTTCCTTCCTTCCTTCCTTCCTTCCTTCCTTCCTTCCTCTCTCTCTTTCTTTCTTTCGTCTTTTTTTTTTTTTTAGGGTGGCACTCACAGCATATGGAGGTTCCCAGGCTAGGGGCCTAATTGGAGTTGCAGCTGCCGGCCTCCACCACAGCCACAGCAACGCCAGATCTGAGCCTCGGCTGTGACCTGCACCACAGCTCATGGCAATTCCAGATCCTTAACCCACTGAGCAAGGCCAGCGATCGAACCTGTATCCTCATGGATGCTAGTCAGATTTGATTCCACTGAGCCATGATGGGAACTCCCTCCTTGTTTCTTTGGTTTGTTTTTGCGAGAGTAGTTTTATTAAGTTGGTAATAATAGTCTCCGAGAAAGCCACCAAAGCAGGGAACTGCTTACATTTTTGGCCCAAGAGAGTGTCCCCTGAGAAGATCAGTGTGCCCTGCATCTGGGGATGGTGAAAGCAGTTTTTTTTTGTGTGGGAGCCATCTAGTGAATCCTTCTGAACATTTTTCTATAAAACCAGAAGTCAAATAGATAGTACACAAGTGCAGGCTCCAGGAGAAAAACATGAGACTCCTTTGAGCATGAGATAAGAGAAGGACTTTCATAGAATTTGGCCATCACGATAAAACTGTAGTACTTTGTTTAGCAATATCCAGGACTCATGGAAAACATAATTTCGTATTTAGGGTAGCTGGCTATATTTTATTTAGTTTCTGTTGATGGAGAGTTTGGTGAATTCTTTCCATGTTTGACTTCTCTGGAATTCTGGGCTTCCATTTTAAAATGGATTTTATACCTTTCTTTGTGTGGATTTGTTCCCACCATCAGAGTGGATGTTTGGTGCCAAAGCTTTGAAAAACAATAGAGAATACTCTTGAAAAGTTTGAAAGCTGGGGTTCAAGGATGCCTCTGCCACAGGTGAAGTGCTACTGCTAAGGGACTCCCCTGGGAATGAGATATCTGAGAGAGGGAGGAGCTCGGCCGGTTGAGACCTATCCTGGCAAGGGGCTAATCTCTTTCCCCCTGTCCTTTCTGTTCCCGTAGTTCCAGCAAGAAATCCAGCAACGTCAGAACGAAGCTTCAAGGGAGACACGGAAGAAGGAAAAACTAGAGAAAGAGCTCAAGCAGATTCAGACAGACATGGACGCCAGGCAGACAGAAATCAAGGCCTTGCAGCAGTACGTACAGAAGAGCAAGGAGGAGCTTCAGAAGCTGGAGCAGCAGCTAAAGGAGCAGAAGGTATGCTGGGTGGGGTAGCACCTTGGGTCCTGGCTGAACAATAACCATGACTTTGGATTTTCTTTGGAAAGCAGCAAACTGCCTTTATTACAGATGTTGGTAACCCAACGTGCAGCACTGCATTTGGTCTTTGAATGGCCCTTATAGGCAGATATACCCTCCATCTCTACCCTCCTACCCTGTCTTCAGCAGGTTGATTTCTTTTTACTCTTTTATTGGTGTATAACATACACATAGAAGAGTGTTTAAGTCACAGGTACACAGCTTGATGAATTTTCTCCTCTTGAACACATCTTTGTCACCTATACCCAGCATGAAAAACAGCACTCCAGAAGCCCTTGTGCCCCCTCCCAGTCACTCTCTCCCTCGAAGGTCAGCGTTCTTCCAAATTCTAAGCAGAGATTAGTTTTTCCTGTTTTGTGCTGTACAGAAATGACATCATACAGGATGTACTTTTTTTTTTTGTCTAATGTCTTTCTCCTAATATTCTGTTTGTGAGATTCATTTATGTTGTTGCCACATGGTTATAGAACCACACTATAGTATGGTAGTCACTAGCCACTCATGTCCATTTACATTTAGATTATTTAAAATTAAATTAAAATTTCAGTTACCCAGCACCGTTTCGAGTACTCAGCAGCCATATAGGGCTGTATTGCACAGTGCAGATAGAGAACATAAAATTCATTACAGAAAGTTCTATCGGGTAGATCTCAGAAGATCATTTACTCTCATTGCTCTAAGCTTCCCAGCCTTGGATGTAGCATGACATATTTAAATTTTTTTAATTTATTTTTTATTGAAGCATGGTTGAGTTACAATGTTGTATTAATTTCTGCTGTACAGCGAAGTGAATCAGTTATACACACACACACACACACATATAAATTCTTTTTAATATTCTTTTCTGTTATGGTTTATCACAGGATATTGAATACAGTTCTCTGTGCTGTACAATAGGGCCTTGTTGTTTATCCATTCTATATATAATAGCTCGCAGCTGCTAACTCCAGAGTCCCAATACATCCCTCCCCTAGTCCCTCCCTTTTGGCAACCATAAGTCTATTCCCTATATCTGTGAGTCTGTTTTTGTTTAGTAAAGATTAGTAAAGTTCACTTGTGTTGTATTTTAGATACCAAATATAAGGGATATCATATGATATTTGTCTTTTCTTTATGACTTACTTCACTTAGTATGATAATCTCTAGGTCCACCTGTGTTGCTGCAAATGGCATTATTCATTCTTTTTTATGGTTGTATAGTATTCCGCTGTATATGTGTACCTCCATTGTGTATATGTATCTTCTTTGTCCATTCATCTGTTGATGGACATTTAGGTAGTTTCCATAGCTTGTGCTATGAGCATAGGGGTGCATGCATCTTCTTGAAATATAATTTTGCCCAGATATAGGCCCAAGAGTGGGATTGCTGGATCATATGGTAACTCCATTTTTGGTTTTTTGAAGACCCTCCATACTGTTGTCCATAGTGGTTGCACCAATTTACATTCCCACTAACAGTGTAGGAGGGTTCCCTTGCCTCTGCACCCTCTCCAGCACTTTTTTTTGTATTTCCATGAAAGTTTAATATTCATGATACCAATGCCTTATAACATTCCTAAGTTATTAAAAACAATAAGAAATCTTTAAAAGTATTTAAGCATGTAAAAGGATGTCAACAGAAAGTGAGCAGGCTCTTTTTTTATCCGTCATTCATTATTTGCAGACTTTTTGATGATAGCCATTCTGACTGGTGTGAGCTGGTACCTCACTGTGGTTTTGATTTGCATTTCTCTAATATAGTGTTCTTGAGCATCTTTTCATGTGCTTGTTGGCCATCTTAACAGGCTTATTTTTAAGTTTCAAGTTTAGGAAGCCACACTCAGTCTTTATGTTTCTTAAATACGGTGCTTTTAAAAAAAACTTCCTCTGTAATAACAGTTTAAGGTAACACAAATGCTAGTCTGTCCTTTTTAATTTTTAAAGAACAAATTCATGTAATTGAAAAAAATCAGTTTTTGAAAATATATTCTCAGGAAGTTTCCAAAGTATTTTTCAAGGCATACATCATTTTTTCCACTTAAAAAATTAGATATTAGAATGCCTTTATTTTTCAGTTGCTTTATTAATTTTATATAAAGCAGAAATCAAATAGATAACATATAATGTGCAGAATCCTCTAGAAAAACTTTAGGTTTCTTTGAGCATGAAATTTGAGGGTTTTTGGTCATCATGATAAAACTGTAGTACTTTGTTTAGTGATACCCAGGACTCATGGAAAACAGTTTCATTTTAAGCATAGCCAAACTATATTTTATTTAGTCCCTATTGATAGGAAGTTGGATGGATTCTTTCTATGTCTAACTTTTGCTTGACTGGAAGTTATCTATTGGAGCAAGTGACTTTGAAACCACCTTCCCTTTTTTTGTCTGTTATTTATTTTTGATACCCTCCATGTCCCTGATATTTTCCTAGTGGAAATGACCTCCCAAAATATAACCCTTTGTTTTATATATTTATATCCTTCTCCGGATAGAAGAATCTGACTGATGCTGAAGTCAGGCAGACAGAAATCATTCCATTGTTGCTCCATGGTTTTGACTTAAGTTGGATTAAGGGGAATTGTCTCCGTGTTGGTGTTAGTCAGTGGTTCTGTTCACGAAAATGTTGTAGGCATGTTAATGCTGGATTTGCTTCTGAAGATGTATCTTGTGAGCCCCACAGCTGATAAAGCCTGTTTGAATCCCTAGCTCATTTGCAATGATTATAGCAATTGTTTCGTGTGCGAAGCCTGCCAAATGGCAAACAGGCATTAAAATATTTATCCACCACCTGTGAACAAGACTTCCCAAGGCTCCCAGAAAAAAAAAATTATGCTCTCTGTGTTATTCATTAGAAGGCATCATTTCCCTCAGCCATTTGACATTCATCATATTTGAGTGCAATATCTGAGTGCATTTGTGCTTTCACTGGAGAGAAAGAACAGTTTCTGCAAAGACAAAAAAAGTATGGTTGCCATGCTTGTCCCAGGAGATCTGCGGGGACAGGGTTGGGGGGGGGTCCTGCATGGATATGCAGCAACTATAATCAGATTCAGATGCCTTAACCAGCTCATTCTGCATCTTTCAGATCCTGAATGAGAGAGCTGCAAAGGAGCTGGAGCAGTTTCAGATGAGAAATGCTAAACTTCAGCAAGAGAATGAGCAGCACAGTTTGGTTTGTGAGCAGCTCGCCCAGGAAAATCAGCAGAAGGCATTGGAGCTCAAAGTAAATACTGAGTGACATATCTGTTCCCTGGTGGGCCCTCCTTCATTCCCTGTTGATAAAGGTTGGCCGATGCTATTGGAGCCCTTGATTGGATAAACTGTATTAGCTTTTGTCCATCAGAAGCAGGAGTAAACAGTGATTGCTTTGTGCCTGGAAGCAGACAATTTGATTGCTTCCATTCTTATAACATTACAAACCTGATTGTTGATCATATGATTATGCAAATACTTTCCAAAACAAGCTTAGATATTCATGTTCATCTCTGTAATTTAGCCTTGCAAGTAACCAGTTGCTCAGAGCTGGAATCCGTTTACATGTGTGAGTGTCAAAGAAGTCCGATTATATATATCCTTTGTTATGTGTGTGGAGAAGGTGGAATGGGAGGGGTGGGGGGTGGACTAGTACTATTTGATATCTACTTTTAGGACTGTGGAATCATGATTTTCACTTCTGTCCAATGTAAATTTTAAGTCAGCTTTCCTGTTCTTCCTGCCCTCATTAAAGAGTGCTTGCAAATTAAGTTGGGATAACAGTTTTATTCTTAGATACATACTGTGTGCCTACATGCTTATCAGAGCAGCTTTATGTTTATCACCAATTCCGAACAATTCATAAGCCTTCCTCTGGTTTTATTAGAATACCGGGCATAAAATGACTGGCCAATCAGAAAAATAAATCGATTTGAGTAGTAAATCTTAACACTTTGTGCATCACAGCCACTTTTGAGAAGCTGATGAAAGCATGTGCGTGCATTTACAGGCACACAAACACTCACACACGCACTTATTTGCACACCTTGTATTTGGTTTGTGTGCAGTCTTAGAGATTTACAGGGCTTTTCTGAAGTCTAACCATGGGGTCTGGATTAAGAACTACTGAATTAGAACATCTTATTGTTTCAATTGAAAGGGACCACAGAGCAACTAGCTTGGACCCGGTAGGATCTGAGACTGAGGAACATTTAAGCAGTCCAGAATGGTTTGACTCAAAACCATTCTTTATGGGAATGCTCTAAGCTGAAGCAGAAACGAAGTAACTACTGAATGCAAAATAATGTATTAGCCCCTAAGGGAAATTAAAGTGAACATACTTAGGCCATTAATTCTCTCCTTTGATAACACGAATGGGGCACCTTGAAAGATGGAATATTTTTGTTATCAGATCCTAAACCTATGGGATTCTGCTTCTGGCAGTGATCTGAGGATAACATATCTGGCTAAGTTAGTCTCCTCATTGTCAAGAACTGCAGATAATTGCTACCCTTTATATGTAGAAGAATCACTAGTTGCTTTCCCAGCCATTTATAAGAATGGCAAATTAAAATAAATTTAATTTGAATTAAAGAGTTGATAAAACTTGAAATACATAGACAAAAATCTGGTGTTTTCCTTTGCTAGAATTATTGTCTTGATACTTTTTGCCATCACATAGACTTGCCTATTGATATTACCTTGTTTGCTGCTTTCCATATGTACAGTCATAGACTCATATACTCTGAGGAAGGAGGACCCCCTTTCTAATGTATGAATTTCATTACATTGTGTGGGTCCAAAGAACTCAATTAAAAAAGATTTTTTTTTTGCTTTTTTTTTTTAGAGCTGCACCCATGGCACATGGAAGTTCTTAGACTAGGGATCCAATCGGAGCTATAGCTGCCAGCCTACACCACAGCCACAGCAACACGGGATCTGAGCCCTGTCTGCTACTTGCACCACAGCTCAAAGCAACACTGGATCCTTAACCCACCGAGCTAGGCCAGGGATTGAACCTGTGTCCTCATGGATACTAGTCGGGTTCATTACCGCTGAGCCACAATGGGAACTCCCCAAGTCTCAAAATTTTACAACGTGTTAATAACCTTGAAGAGAGATCACTTTGTGAGTGTATGAAATTTACCAATCAGTGCAGCATTTGTATGCAAATTTTACACATTTATGATATATACGATACAGCATTCTTATCTTGAGTCAACAATTCCGTGAATTGAAACCTTGAGACATTAGGTTTAATCAGTTTTTTCGTTATTTTTACTTACTTATATTTTATTTCAGAGAATAGACTTTTTTAATTTTGCTCAAAACCAAACAGTGTGTGTTTTGATTTAATTGCAGAGAGCAACTTTACACTGACATGGAAAGAATTTTCTTTTATTGGTCCCGAGTTTACCATCATCTAGTCACTGACCCTTAATTTACTGAGTGTCCCTGGTTAATCCTTTCTCACTAATTACAGGCCAAAGAGGAAGAAGTCCATCAGATGCGCCTTGACATTGGGAGGCTCAACAAAATCAGAGAACAAATCCATAAGAAATTACATCAGATTGAAGATCAAAAGGGAGAAGTAGAACAGCACAAGGAAACTCTAAAAAATCAGATCTTGGGATTAGAAAGAGGTAAATCAAGAAGCATTTTGTGCTTTGTTTTATTTGTTTTTAGACCTTTCCTGGGTGATGTCATTTGGCAACTCCATGCATACAAACACAAACCATGACAAATGAATTCAGTAAAACAGCATTCAAACTGGTAAGTAGATAATATAGAGGGTACATCATTTTGAATATCGTGAACTTTCTTATCTTAAAGAACTCTTTAAGGTTATATTGAGCTCAAAGTATTGCTTGGTATTTGTCAATGGAGGAATTAACATCTATACTTTGGGTTCTATATGACCGTTTCTTCAGTCTTCTTTTTCCTTCCTTCCTTCCTTCCTTCCTTCCTTCCTTCCTTCTTTCCCTTCCTTCCTTCCTTCCTTCCTTCCTTCCTTCCTTCCTTCCTTCCTTCCTCCCTTCCTCCCTTCCTCCCTTCCTCCCTTCCTTCCTCCCTCCCTCCCTTCTTTCCTTCCTTCTTTCTTTCAACTTTTTATTTCTTTTATAAACTGCTGCCAAGTCAACAAAGTTTCATTTTATTTAATTACTTACTTTTGCTTTCTAGGGCCGCACCTGTGGCATATGCAAATTCCCAGGCTAGGGTTTGAATCAGAGATGTAACTGCTGGCCTACGCCACAGCCACAGCCACACCAGATCCTTAACCCACTGAGCGAGGCCAGAGATGGAAGAAGTCCATCCTCACTGATTCTTAGTTGGGTCTGTTGCCATTGAGCCATAGCAGGAACTGCTTCAGTCTTCTTTTCTCACAAAAGGTATGGGGTAAATTAAAGTGAATGTTCCCCATGAGCAGTATTTGAGATAACAGTGTACCCAGAATCAGTGAGACAAAAAAATAAATGGTTTCTAACTCCTTTCCTCTATTAGTACTTGACCCTATGACAAACCCTTGTTTTACTCAGCTATCACAATGACCTGTGGACAGAAAATATAAGTGCCATGGGGGGCCATATAGCACAGAAAAATCATTAAGGATACAAACTCTGGAGCCAGATCTGCCTGGGTTCGGATTCCACCTCCAGCCCACCTAGTTGGGGGATGAAATGAGCTAATGTACAGAAAGCTCTTGGGACAGTACCTAGAGCATAGTAAGTGCTTACTAAGTGTCATCTATCATTTTCTAGATATATTACTATTTATAAAAGTAATAAGATTAATATCTCATTCTAAAAAATAATATAATTAAAAACAGGATATGCTAGTTAAATATGGTGTGGCAGCAACAGCTCAGAGTTGGATACAAAGGGTCGGGGTTTGACTTCTGGACAGAGGAACAGGGTTTGAAATCTGACTATACCATAAAATGTCAGGAACACCTCATCGACCTCGGCTATAAATCACTGACTGAGATAACATACATAGAAACATACACATGTACATTGACTCCCTGAAAGTTAATCAAAATCAAAGTCTCTAGATAAGATTATTAGAAATACTTGTTGTGCAGTCTTTGAGAAGTGCAGATATTTTTCCTTCTAAGACGTGAGGAAATAATCTTTTACCAAGGTACAGTTGTAGCTGATATTGATACTTTCTCCTCTTATTTATTCATTCAGTAAATTGAGTACATACTATGTGCAGGCTGCTTATGGTCTAGCATGGGTTTACAGTCTAATGTCTTTAATGACACATGAAAAAAATAGGGCGAGTAGCGCATGTTTTGTAACTGGCTTAGGGAATTTCAAAAAACACTCCCATATTAAAATTTCTGTATTTGTGCTGGCAAGAGTTCTAAGTTTTGAAAAAAAAAATTGGTCCTTTCAGTGTCGAACCCAGTTCTTCATCCCTAAATCATGTTTACAGAAGTTATCATGCTCTCTTTTCTGGTTGTTTTATAAATATCATTAACATCATTTCCTCTTAGGGAGCAATTCCTTTTGATGTGCTCTATCAAAGAGTGGAATTGGACATAATGGTTAGGAGCATGAGTCCCCCTATATTATGATTTCCTACCATAAAATCCAGGAGACGAACTGAAAAATTGCCAGAACTAGCAAGAGTTCAACAGGGTGGCAGGTTATAAAATAAATATATAGATATCAATAGCTTTCTTTCGTACAAAGAATCAGTTACGATATATGATGGAAAAAAACCCTTTCACAATAGCAACCAAAGTAATAAAATATCTATGAATAAAGTTACCGAGATATCTGTAAGACCTATATATAAAAATCACTACGGAATTCTATTGAGGGGTATAAAGGAAGACTTGAAAAATGGAGAGATACGTCAAGTTCCTGGATGAGAAAACTCAATATGATGAAGATATAAATCTGTCCATATTAATCTACACATTTAATATCGCCAATAAAAATTTCAGTGAGTTATGTTGCTTAGGTCTTGAAAACTGATTCTTCTAGAGCGCCTCCAGAAGAATAAACATGTGACAATAGCCATAAAATTCTGGAAAGGAAGAGTGATAAGGGAGCATTTGCCTTACCAGGTGTTTAAATGTATTATAAGGCTTCAGTAATCAAGGAGTTTAGTGAGAATGCCTGAATAAACAGATCAATGGAAAAGACTGGAAAGGCCACAAAAAGACCTGTTATCATCTAAGATAAAACTGTCGTTTCATACCAGTGGGCAGTATGGATTATTAAGAAAATGGTGGTATGACAGTAAACTAATTTTGGGAAAAAAAATTAAGACCAAATGTAGGAACAGTAAAGCCAAGATGGAGAGACTTAATGAAATTAAAGTGAATTTTTTTTTTTAGCAGCAAAAGCCTATGTATGCAGGCAAATTGATTAAAATATTGCCAAAGGGTATCCTTATTATCTTTAAGGAACTCTTACAAATCCACAAAAAAGATGATTCATGAGAAAAAGGGGCAAAGAGCCAATGCAGAGCAATTAGAAAAACAGAAATACAAATAAATGATCATTAAACATGAAAAAGTAGTCAACTTCACTACTAATCAAATAAATGTAAATTAAATATGGACATACTGGCTTAGAAAAATCTATCAGATTGTTAAAGATGAAAGAGACTGATAATGCCAGTGGTGGTTTGGGTGTGGATTTAAATTGCTATTAATTTTTGGAGAGAAATTCAGCAGTAGGAGAGAAATATCTTTAAAAAGAAAATCACCTTTGATCCAGGACTTTACCTAGACGAACAGATGAATAGGAACTTTCACAGAATTAATGCTCATAATTGCAAACTTAGATGCACAAAATAAATAAATAAAAGGAAGCAACTTAAATGTTAAGATGGAAATTGACTAAATTATACGTTTTTATACAGTGAAGTATGAAGTCATTAAAAATTCTGATTGCAGATGTGCATTTATAATATAGATATTTAATATAGATGTTAACTGTGTGTAGTATGATTCCCTGTTGGTGTATGTGGTGTATAAATATTCATATTTATATATACACCTATGTTTGCATAGGAAAAATTCAAGAAAGAGACACACCAAAATCCTAAGTAGATTCTGATTGATTGAATTTTTTCGCTTCTGTTTATTTATTTATTATTTTTTAAATTTTAATTTTTTTTCTTTTTAGGGCAGCACCTGTGGCATAGGGAAGTTCCTGGGCTCGGGGTCGAATCGGAGCTGCAGCTGCTGGCCTACGCCATAGCCACAGCAATGCGGGATCCGTACTGCATCTGCAACCTAAGCCATAGCTTGTGGCAGCGCTGGATCTGTAACCCTCTGAACCGCAATGGGGACTTCCTTTTTGTTTACTTTTGTTTCCAATTTATTCCTGTATTTCTCGTTACTTTATAATAAAAAAGATTTAAAAGGAGCAAGGACTTTATGGCGTCAGAGAAACCGAACTTCCATTCTCAGCCCTCTCACCTCCTTGCTGTGGACCCTGGGCATGTGGCTCTCTGAGCTTCAGCTTCCATGTGTTTAGTGGGACAGGATTTTCGCCGAGTTATAATGAAGATCATGTACCACTCAACGAAAAGTAGTTTCATAGCTACAGATAAATATACAAAGGAGTTTTTATGTCATTTCGGCTTTGGCAGGTTCTTTCTTAGGTTTTCTTTATATTTATTATTGTTTTTTTCCCTGGTGATTTAGAGGTGGAGGCTTCAAAGAAGCAAGCAGAACTTGATAAGAAAGCGATGGATGAGCTTCTGAGAGAAAGGGACATATTGAATAAGGTGAGTTTGTTACAGTAATGCTGGTAAATGAGTGTCTTTGTTTAGTGCTGTAATATCTGCCTATAACCCGCTGTAGGGGGAAGAAAACTCTGAGGCAAACCAAAGTAAATTAGAATTAATAATAGTGCCCAATTTTCCTCTAAGCAGCTATCCACATTCCTCCGTTCACTGGCTGTGACTTGAGACCGCATTATCACCTGGGAGCACAAAGGGGCTTTGGAGAATTATCATACAAACTGGCAGGGGATTTCAGAGTGTTTTGTGGTTTCTGTTTTTATTGCTGGTGCATTATTTGGCATCCTAAGCAGTTGCTCAAAGTCTCTGATTATAATATCTATAATCTTCTGTTTTTGCTAATCCAGAAAATACAAGGGAGTGCCAATAAGATGTTAGCTTTTAGGTATTTAGAGGATGGTTGTTTGGCTGTATGAAGCATCTCTAAACTTTCCTCTGTCTTTTTAGGAGGGTGGTAGGTTTTGGTTTCTGCTTTCAGCCCTTATTTCTCCTAGTCTTTGAGTTCCATAAGGTCCAAAGCTGGGGAGTGACTGGGGGAGCTTGAGGCCCAGAAATCCTCTGTTCAAGGCAGACCCTCATCCCCTTTTCTTCTCTCTGACCCTTCCAGAGAATTCCTTCCACTGACAAGTCACTCTTAGGAGATTAACTACTTGCAAGGATTTAGGGTAAATATTCCTGCTTAAGGATTTCCTTTAGCGAGGAAAAAACGATGGGCCAGGTGTGGAGTGGGGAGTTTGTTTCCGTAGCAGAGAGCCTCATGGCTTTTGGCCAAGACAGCTTCATCTCCAGCTTCATGCAGCCTATATTTGCTCATTCTGAATTTTTATTACTTCTTTAGGTTTCCCAGGATGGAATAAATGTTAACAACGTTAGGTTACCCTGTAGCTTAAAGTGGACTATTTAGGGAATGGCAGGAAATAGTAGAAGGTTAGATAGCTTTACATGCTGAGCACTCTTTAAAAAAGTCCTTTTTTAAATTTTTCATAATCCTGGAAACTGTTCCTTTATTCTATAGATTTATACATGCAAATAATACTGTTGGATTTAGATTTTTAAATTTACTTTTTAAACTCATATAACATTTACTCCATTTATATTTATATATTCTAGCAAACAGCCTACAGATTTTCTGCCATAATAGGGCAACCAGCATATTAATTTTATACTTATTTGTTTGATTTGACTATTTCAGCTTCTTCTTTCGGGCAGGGTATACTTTTATTTTTTTCTTGGCCATTGCATCCTTAGTGCCTGGCCTAGCACCTGCTCCTCTGCAGGTATGCAATCAACCTTTATTGGTAATAAATTATTTCCCTGCTGACTTGCAATGCCACCTTCATTGCATGAATGAGTGACATGTTTTGGATAGGCAGCAATATTAATATGTTTTGGTTTTTTCAATATCATCTCAAAGTGGCTTTATCTTTCATAGAGTAAAGGTTTAATTCAATACTTGAAAGTAAAGTTGACCTTTTCTGTTTTCTACATCGTCACCTGACCAGGGTTTAAATGTCCCCTCTTTTTTTTTTTTTTAACCTGTTTATATTCCAGTGGTTTTGAGACCTGGCTGCACGACTATATTGGTTAGAGATTTGAGAAGGGATTATGAGGTGCCTTACAGAACCCGAGGATACAGCTGGGCCCCAGGAACAATAGGAACCTGGCCTAACATTCTTGGGATACACAGAGAGCCCTCGCTCCCTCCACCACACTGCTTCCAGCAGAGTTGTTGCTTCACATCTCTCTTACAGTGAGGACTGTCTCTGTTTCCCAGGCCATATGGCAGGAAAAAGCTATCACCAACAGCTCCCAAGCTGACATCTTTTACCGAGTTACAAGAGTCACTGGGTCCACTGAGCTGTGGCTTAGAGAAGCAGGCCCTTCAGCCCAAGCATGGCTTCCCTGGCTTCTTGGGCAGCCAACCCAAGGCATTTCCATTGCAGCATCAGAAATCACCAGGGCAGCTTTAAAAAAAAAAAAAAATTTTGGAGCCTGGATTCTATCTCAGGGCCAGTGAATCAGAATCTCTGGAGTTGGTACATGAGCATCTGTGTTTTGAAAAAACTGGGTTAATTCCTTTTGAATGTGGTAAAATACACATAAAAGAAAACTTACCATTAGTGACATTGAATACATTCACAGTGCTGTGCAAACATCATGACAATCTAGTTCCAGAATATTTTCATCGCCTCCAAAGGAAATGGTATACCTGTTAGGCAGGCACTTCACACTTCCCCTCCCCCACCCTTGACAACTACTAATCTGCTTCTGTTTTTGTGGATTCTGGATACTTCATCCCTTTTTTATGGCAGATTAATATTACAGTATATAGGTATAGAACATTTCATTTATTCATTCATCAGCTGATTTGGGTTATTGTTACCTTTTGGCTTTTATGAATAGTGCTACTATGAACATTCATGTACAAGTTTTTTGTTTGGACACCTATTTTCAACTCTTTTGAGTAGATACCCAGGAGTGATATTGTTGGATCATATGTTAACTCTAGGTATCCATTTTTTTTTTTTTAGGGCCACACCTATGGCACATGGAAGTTTCCAGGCTGGCGGTTGAATCGGAGCTACAGCTGCTGGCCTACGCCATAGCCACAGCAATGTCAAATCTGATCTGTATCTATGACTATACCACAGCTCACGGCAACGCTGGATCCTTGACCCACTGAGTGAGGCCAAGGATTGAACCCGTATCCTCATGGTTACTAGTTGGGTTTGTTACCACTGCACCACAACGGGAACTCTTGTATCTATATTTTTAATAAGCTGGTTTTGCTTTATTTTGTAGTCAAAATCTGTGTTATATGATTAGGTTCAGATGTTCTACTTTTATAAGAAAAAGGCTAGAGCTGGGATGGAAGGTGACTTTGGGGTGAGCCAGCTCTGAATTCAAATCACAATTCTGTCACTGCCTTGTTGTATGAACTTGTAGGCAAGTAGCTTGACTTCTCATTCTCTGCTTCCTGCTCCTAATATGGGAGCAATACAGTGCCCACTCCTTTTTTTTTTTTTTTTTTTTGATATACCTGCAACATGCGAAATTCCGGGGCCAAGGATCAAACCTGTGCCACAACAGTGACTACACCAGATCCTTAACCTACTGAACCACCAGGGATGTTGTCTCTTAGTCCATTTATGTGTCTGTTTATAGTACTCTGTGCCAGACTGATGTAAAAAGCTCTTAATAAGCTGTAGAAAATATGATTATTTTTATTCATCCTCCAAATAATGCACCCAATTATTTTAGGATTAAGGCAGGGAGCATATTTAATAAAAAATTCCCAAACATTTTGAGTAATGGGGCTGCTCTGTTGCTTTTATTTTTAGAATATGCTTAAGGCAGTCAACGCGACCCAGAAACAGATAGACCTGGTAAAGCTCCATGAACAAGCCAAGAGAAACTTGGAAGAAGAAATCCAGAACTATAGAGAGGAGGCTCAGAAGCAAAGAAAGATCATCTTTCAACTGGAAAAGGAGCGAGATAGGTACATCAATGAAGCCAGTGATCTTACTCAAAAGGTAAGCCATTCCTCCATGGTGTGGGTTGAGCATCGGCATGTTTTTTCTGATTGTCACATTTCTGATCGTTACACATTGTTGCAAAGATAAGTTATTCCAATTTCAGCTTGTGATTCACATGCAGATTTAACATAGTGGAAAACAAGCTTTGCTAGGAAATCAGCTTCTCATTTAGAGTAAATAAATGCTGAGCAAATATTTGCAGAATATAAATTTGGAGGAGCACAAATGCATATACTCAGGGGAGCCCTGGCCCAACACCTTTTCCTTGTAAAAGACCCCCAATGATCCTCATACCCAGGATTGGGAGTCATTATAATACAGCATATTTCTAGTCTTACTTAATCATTTAAGAAGCTCTGCTGACTACTGAGTCTGAGAGGATTAGCTGTCAGTTCAGGCATTCATACTCTCTGGCTTGGCTAGTCTGTTAGCTTCTGTATCAGTCAGATTAAGTCATAACAAATAACCCTCGAGTCTTAGTGGTTTACACAACAGAGATCTAGTTTTTTGCACATTAGTGGCCTTTAAGGGCAGCCGCAGCCTGCTTCACATCCTCTTCATTCCAGACGGACTCTGTTGGGATGTGCTGGCCTCTTAACAGAGGGAAACAGTGTACTATCCCCTTTGATATGCTCTCAGAGCTTAGCTGGCAATGGAAGGACACAAGGTCTATCCATTTATATTCCATTAACCACAGCAAATCACATGACCAAGTCTCACATCCCTGGGCAGGAGTGTGATCCTGTTAAGGGAGGGACTCTACCTGTTGAGATAGCAAATATATCTGAGCATAAAATCTGTTTCATCCTCCTATTTCTCCTTCCTGAGAATCAATCAATCTCCACTCCCCGCTGCCATCACACTACCAATGTTGTTAAAAATTCCAGGGCGGTCTGTATTATTACCCCAGTCTTACAAACCTTTGTTGTTTCTCAGCAACGTGGGCCAGTGCTTCCTGACATTTTTTGGCATCGTAGCATATGAGAGTAAGGGGGATGAGACTGTGCAGGGCTGGAGGGGACTAACTCAGGGATGCCAGTCCTCAGGTCCTGCCTGTCCATCCTGTGGATAGAGTGCATCAGTATTTTGGTAGTTACCTGCGACCATGCAAGACACAGCAACTGGTATACTCTGACTTATGGGACAGAGTCTGAGCTCTTCGTTCTCACTGGAAAGTCCTTCCTTCCCCTCTCTGCATGGAAAACTCCTATTCATGCTTCAGTACCCACCTCAAATGCTCATCTCTGGGGTCAGGCCTGTTTTGACTCTCTAGGCAGAGCTAGTCCCTTCCTATTTCATGGGTTTGTTGGTATCTCTGGAATGGCACTTACCATCTTCTACTGTAATTATTTGTTTGTACCTTTGTTTTCCCTACTTAAAGTGAGCTCTTGGGAGCATTTCCAGAGAAATTCTTTTCATCTTTTCCAGCATGCTGGTGTATTGTAGGCACTGAAAAAGTGTTTGTTGAACAAATATAGATGGTGAGTGATAAAAAGAATGCTGCCACTGATTTTAATGAAGGATTGCATATTTTTCTCTCTTTCCTTGTAAAGGAGAGATACTGGTACCAAGTCTTCCTGGTAATTGTTTTCCTGATGTTTAACTACACAAGGTTACATAGTGTCTAACCTAAATAATTTAAGCACAAGCTCTTAAAATATTGTTTATCAACTATATTTTTTCTCTCTTATTTCATTCCTGACAGCATATATCAGTTGCTACAGCAACTTGTGTCACCTCTGGACTTCTTACTAAAAATATGTATGTCTTTTTGACACCTTCCCATACTTCTTTCTTTACTGTCTCTCTCTCTCTGTCTCTCTCTCTCTCTCTCACTCACACACACACCCTCATTCCCACAAACTGGAAGTTCCTTTTCATGCATTCTGTTTCTAGGGAGTTGAGGAATAATACCAGGGTCTGGGGAAGATGTCATGAAACTGATATTTTCATTTACTTCTAAAGTGAGTCGTTCCAAATTTATCCTTTCGACCCAGCAATTTCTTTTGTAAAAACTGAGTGTGTGAAAAAATAAGAATGCAGAGATTTTTATATAAGAGAATTATTCGAAATTGGTACCATTAAAATCATGTGCCTGAAAAAATTTTATAATGGGGACCATTGTCATGGTATGAATCTGATAAAAACAGAATGCAAAATTATTTACGTGGTTTGACCTAACTTTTATCCGTGTGCAGAGGAAAAGGATTGGGGGCATACCTCACAGGGTGGTTGTGAGGATTAAATGAGGTAATATCTGCAAAGTATTTCAAATCATCTCCGGCACATGGTAAGTGCTATGGAATGTTTCATAAATAAGCAAGTAAATACATAAATTTGTTGATACACAGCCCAGAATTTTTGTTTAAAGTGGTGTTTGAATGTAGCTATTTTCAACCTTTCTTTTTTTTTTTTACTTGTCAATAAGGTACAAACATAGATGAAAACTTTTTTTTTTTTTTTTGGTCTTTTTAGGGCCTCATCTGCAGCATATGGAAGTTCCCAGGATGGGGGGTCTAACTGGAGCTACAGGTGCTTGCCTACTTCACAGCTATAGCAACGCCAGATCCGAGCTTTGTCTGTGACCTACACCACAGCTCATGGTAATACTGGATCCTTAACCCACAGAGAAAGGCTAGGGGATCAAGCCTGCATCCTCTTGGATGCTAGTCAGATTCGTTACCAGTGAGCCATGATGGGAACTCCCTAGATGACAACTTTTAACAGCATCGAATGCTCAGGCTGACATAAAGCCTGATGCTAAAATAGAAAAAAAAAAAAAGAGATTGGATGAGAATTTTAAAGCCAAAAGAGGTGAATTGAGGAAAATCTATCTGGACCTCAACTCACAATCCCTTGAATTTGCTTAATAAAAGAGATGACCCAGAGTTCTTGTTGTGGCTCAGTGGTTAGCAAATCTGACTAGCATCCATAAGGATGCAGGTTTGATCCCTGGCCTTTCTCCATGGGTTAAGGCTCCAGTGTTGCCGTGAGCTGTAGTGTAGGTCACAAATGCGGCTCAGATCCCGAGCTGCTGTGGCTGTGGTGTAGGCCATCAGCTGTAGCTCCAGTTTGACACCTAGCCTGGGAAGCTCCATATGCCATGGGTGTGACCCTAAAAAGCCAAAAAAAAAAAAAAAGAAGATAGATAGAGAGAGAGATGACCCAAGGAGAGCTTATGAAAAATATGTCAGGATTCTCCTACCTGGACTCTCTTCCCTGACTCCAGGTCTGCACCCTCCACGGGCTGACCAGATATCAGCCCACCTTCCCACAAATCAACTATTTGTTCTGTGCTATTTGGGCAAATACGGCAAACCCAGCCGAGTGGGCAGGCCATGGGGCAACTGGTCTTGGCTCAGTGCATCCTGAGGATGGTGGTTTACGGATGTGACAGGGCAGAGAGAATCACCGTGGAAATGGGGCAGACTAGGAATTACAGTTTTCCATATGCTACAGTGGTTCAGAGCAACAGGGACTAGGCATTTGTGCCTGGTGACCCTGCACTATCCCTAAATTAAGGAATAGAGTTTGAGGGTTCTGCATGTCACTGTGTTTCCAGCTGTAGATCTGAAAGTGGATTCTGCCACCACTCTGGGGGACTAAGAGTTGGACTCAGCTTAGTAGTTCTATTCCTAAGTTGCTGTAAATCCTACCTTGTTCATGGATGAATGGGAGAAAAAGCAACTTAATGGGGCCTAGGGAAAAAATACATCTTAGAACCAGATAAAGTGATGGTCCCTTGAAAGCCCCAGGGTAAGAACCTGATTGAAAATCCTTCTAGAGCAAAATATTTTGATTGGATGCTCTGAAGCTGCCATTTTTGTAAGTAGAGAACAGTTGACTCTCAGTGATTTCCTAAGGTTCAACTTAGAAGAAAATGCAGAGAAAAGGTTTGGTTTCCTTCAGAGATTATAGATGTACAAAAATTAGTGCCACATTTCCTCTAATGGAAATAATAGTCTTTGTTTAGCAAAATGCTTTGATATTTGCATAGATATGAAAAGTGAGTCCCAATGAACCAGAATGAACCAGAGGAAGGTAAGAAAAGTCACAACGGGATGGGGAGGGGTCTTGGTGAGCAGGAAATGGGGGGGGCATAGGAGGGGATGAGAGCGGGGAGTGGATGACATCAAGGCCGAGGCCATGGGCTAGTTCTTCTGGAAGAGACGACCAGTTCCCAGGGCAGCAATGACCGAGGAATTGCATAGAATGGGGACGTCCAATAGATGATTTTAAATTCCTCACTGTGCTCTGTACCTGAAATCTTTGGTGACCGTCTGCTACATCAGCCCTGTGGTGGATTGCAGTCTGCGGGGGAGGGAAAGGGGTGGTGAGGTGTGTGAGGAAACACATCCTAGAAAAAGTGGTAGTATGTGCACGAGACAGGTGCTAATCCACAGTCCACAAGTCTATGGAAACAGGAAACTGAAGCCAGAATAAATATAACTTCTCTAAGAGTTCTTAGAGATGATAAGTGGAATGTTGGACTTCCTAGCACAGAATGAAGATGCTAGACTTTCTGTTGTTGTGGTTAGAAATAGAATGACCCCAGCAGGACAGAGTTAGACAGTATCACCTGGGATATAATGTCTAAGATGATATTACTTCTAAGATAAACTATGAAGGAAGTGATGGGTAAAATAAGGATCAATTAAAGTTCTTTGGTGGCCTAGCAAGTTAAGGATCTGGTGTTGTCACTGCAGTGGCCTGGGTCACTGCTGTGGCTCGGGTTTTCGGTTTGATCCCTAGCCCTGGGAAATTCTTCATGCTGGGAGTGTAGAAAAAAAAAAAAACAAAAAAAAAAAACAAGCACATTGAAGTTAGGAAAGAACAGAATCGATGTGGACATGGAATTAGTGCAGTGCAAACTTGAGTAGTTATCTTAGACTGCACGTGGGAAAAAAAGATAAAATTTATCAAAGGAAGGCAAGACTTAAAGACAGGGTATAGAAACCAGCCTACAGAGTGTTGGTCTCCTGATGGAGGAACTGAGCCCCAAATCAAAGATGTAATGGAAAATATTTTCTGGCATTGAAGAATAAACTGCATATGCAGACTGACTGTGTTTCAGGCAAAATCAGTGACAGAAGAACCTCATAGAAACTTGCTCTGGGAGAAAGCACTGTGTGTGTGTGTGTGTGTGTTGTGTGTGTATTGTATCACCTACAGTGATGAAGAAAAATTACTCTCTGAGAATTAGGCAAGAAGAAAAAGCAGAAGCTTGTTGCTTTGGTTTTTCTTTCTTTTTTTTTGCTATTTTAGGGCCGCACCCGTGGCATATGGAAGTTCCCAGGTTATGGGTCGAATCAGTGTGCCACAACCACAGCAACCCCAGATCCAAGCTGCGTCTGTGCCCTACATCACAGCTCATGGCACTGCCGGATCTTTAACCCACTGAGTGAGGCCAGGGATCAAACCTGAAACCTCATAGTTCCTAGTCGGATTCATATCTGTTGCACCACGATGGGAACTCCTTGTTTTTTTTTTTTAAAGAGAGAGAAGAGTGGAAGGAAATATGCCACCTTGTGAATACTGGTTATCTGTGGGTGGTAGAGATGCAGATTGTTTTAATTTCCCCTTTTGTGCTTTTGTAGTTTTCAAATTTTCTGAAACGAATATGTATTACTTTCGTATCTTGACGAAAAAAATATTAAAAAACCTTGCACTTCCTTTGGGGACCAATACAATCCTACGTTTTCCCAAGGAGCTTTATTAAAAGTGTTTTCTAATTACCCTCTGTATTTTGCTCCCCTCTCTGGTGGTTGAAGAAATCTGATGGTATTACTGTATTTGCATTTCTGTGTCTGTCTCATACTATTTACAAGCTCCTTGAAGGCAAGTCTTCTTCAGTTTTGAGCTTCATGTTACTTACAAAATATGTACTCAAATATTTTTTGAAAGAGTGAATGGAAAGCAGAGATAGACTTCTGAATCAACTAGTCAAAGACTAACTTTTAGGTATCTATATTAAATTCTTCTTCAACAATTTATTTATCACTATGGGTCTGCTCTCATTTAAATTCATGTGAAATATGTTGCCATGAAGGACGTTATCTGAATTATCCTTGGCAGTTTTAGCTGTGAGTGATTTCTGGCCTGATCTCTTTTTCCTTCTCGGCTGCAAAAACAGTGTCAACATTTGCTTTCTGGTTTTTTTCAATTTAGAGGGAAAAAAAAGGGTGACATCTAAGATGTTGAAAGCCCTGCATTACATTTTGTTAATTTAACTTGACATTTGCAAATGAGAAAGAAGTTCCCTTTTTTTGTGCCAGAATTGCATGGCTCAGAATCCCAAACCTTTTCTTATGTGTTTGTCTCAGTCAATACATGCCATAAAATTTGCTGTGTAATAAACAACTACTGAAACTCACTGGCATGCAAAAATAAGCACTTATTTCTCACGTACCTGCAGTTGACTGAGATCAGCTGACCTAGGCTGAGTTTGCCTGGGCGTGGCTTGGGACTATAGGTTGGGCCCAGTTTTGTTCTCTATGTGTCTCATCCCCCAGGATGGACAGTATTCTCATGGTGAAAGGAAGGAATGTAAAGGACAGACCCAACCGCCTCATGTTCTCTGACATCCTATTGGCTATGGCAAGTCACATGTCTGGGCCCACCCTCACCAGTGTTGGCAGGTATACTCCTCCCATGGAGGTGGTGGGAACAGGGAGTGGAAGCAAACGTTCATGGAACCATAAGACAATCTACTACAGTATTTCAGCATTTGTACTCTTCATGGTTTTTCCTCTGCTGCAGGGTAAGCTTTATTATTTCCGTAAATTGAGAAGCACCGGGAATGTCATCACAAGTTTGTTTCACCACGTTTATGCTTTTCTAGACTTTTGCAAATTCTAGGTAAAATCACTTCTAGTTAATTATTAAATCTGGAGAACATTTGGCACATTCTACACTTGGCTCATTTTAGGACCCCTTATTTTTCATTCTAAAAATTAAACTTCTGGCTATTACCTCCCAGATATCTTATGTGCCAAAAAGCATTTTTTCACAATGAAGCCTTACCTAGAAGTGTCTTAGCTCTCTGCTTGTTTGCCTTTAACAGTGTCAAGCAAAGCTCTTCTAGGCAGAGGTTCCAAGAAATGAATACTAATGTATTTTCAAGGGCTTAAAATAAGTGAGGGTAGCAAAAACTGATCACAGAAATATTGCTCACTGAATAGGTACTTCATAAAGCTTCTGTTTCTTTAATATTAATTTGAAGTTTCTTACACAGAGCATCTTTAATAGGGTAGAATCCTGGAGAGAGCCTTCAAGGGGACATACACAAATTGTAAACCTTTTGTGTTATAATAAAAGAAGTGTACCATGGATCACTGTTTTCCTACAGAATATAGTTTGATACACAAAAAAATCAAATTGATTTTTTAAGTGCCAATGTTATGTAATACCACATAACAGTAACCTCTCATGACAATCTATTAACATTTATTGAATGATTAAATCATGATATGCTAGGTACTTTATGATGGCACAAATATATATATATATATTTTTCACTTTTATCCTCATAATAGCCCTCTGAGGCAGATATTATATCCATCATTTTATACCTTAACATAATATGCTATTAAAAAGAGATCTCACTAAATTTGAGATAGAGGATAAAATAAGAAAGCAAGAAAAATGGAGAGGACTTAAAATTCCACACGCCTGGGCACATAGGGCTTTTTATTTTTATTTTTTTTTTCGGAGAGTGAGTTTTCCAGTTTCATTAAGGAGGTAAAGGCATTGTCAGCATTCAGACCCCTGAGATAGAGTCAAAAAAACTTTTTGACAAGTTTATTGTACTGATATTTCATCAAATGCCAGTTAAGGGATTCCAAATTCAATGACCTACTTTCTCATCCTGCCTTCGTCTATATGATGTTTTGACTATGGCTGCAGATTTCCAGCATATGTTATTGATTTTTATCTCACTCTTATTTCTATTGGCAGGTTTGTTTTAACAGTAAAAGAAAAGGTAGTAGCTTATAACTGAGTCTGCAGCCTCAGAGTGCACTGTAAGCATTTTCTGGGCTGCTCTGAAGCAGGCCTCCACATGCTGGGATCTCCAACCCTCTGGCTGTAATAAAACTTTTTATATTTGGATATGATTTATCTCATGAGTAGGTTTGAGGTATTTAAAATGTAATCAATTAATTAAGCTCCAGAACCGTAGTTGGCATTGTACATTCTCTAATATACCCTTTTCAACCAGGGACATTTTATTGACGAAGGGTTTTGCTTCTATTTAACACTCTACACATTTTACGAATTTTCAGGATTTTGAACCTCTCTATGACACTGGTTTGAGTGATTTCCATCAAAATAAATTGAGTCCCAACACTTAGAACTAAATTGCTTTGTGAATTGTCTTTTCCGTTTGTTTCAATACCTTTAAAGTTTTCATTGTCATTTAAGTGACATCCCCTTGATCTTCTTGGTATCATGATGGGTTCTTTTTACTTCCAGCTTCAAGAATCCAGAAGCATGTTTAATATTGTGCACTGTTGTTTGCAGAAAGATGGACCTTGTTAGTTGGGTGCCCCCCTCAAAAATCCCCTTGGTTTCATCCTTCCTCTGGGGCATTACTCAGTCTGTGCAAAGAATTATTCTTGCTATAATATTTCTCGAAGTGATTGAACAAGCAATTTTTTTCTTTTCTCTGATGTGCTGCCTGACATTCTGAATGCTGATGATGCTGTTCAAAGTATTTTGAGTCTATTCATTTCACTGACCCCAAAGAAGGTGATCATGTCCATAGAAAGGCTAAATTTTAGGCTAAGATTGTGGCTTTCTTTAAAAAATCAAACAAGTAACAGATCCAGTTGGGTACCTTATTTAGGTTTCACATTTATTCTTAACTTATATGTTTCAGTTGCTAGTGGTGGTACCTTAAAAAGCTACTTGCTACTCATTTTTAAGGATTCTAAAGATACAGGTCAAAGTGTTGCAGGAAGAGGGAACCCATTCCAGGGCCTGAGAATGGGCTTTTGTCTAACACTTGGAAATGAATTGTTTGAGGAGACACATGTGCTGACAATGCACGAGACTTTATTGGGAAGGGACTCCTGGGAGGAGAGCAGTTGGGTGAGGGAACCCAAGAGAACTGCTCTGCCATGAGGTTTGCAGCCGCAGCTTTTATGGGAATGGAGTTAGTTTCCAGGTTGTTTCTGGCCAATCATCTTGCTTGGCCCATGTGTGGTCTGACTTAGGGTCCTTCCTGATGGCACAGGTACCTCTTAGCCAAGATGGATTCCAGTGCTGAGGATTCTGGGAGGTTGGTCATCTCCTCCCTCTTTTTGGCCCCTCACAAATACTCCCTGTTAGCTTGTGGAGCAGCACCATGTTCCTTATCAGAGCCTTCTGTTGTGAGATAACTCATGCAAGCAGTTATTATTGTGCCTGGTCAAGATGGGTGGTTTCAGCCAATGGTTCCCTAACAGAAGAAGGAACGAGATTTCTTTTCATTTCAGATATATCCACATGCCTTTTCTCCAGATTTTCTTGCTTCAGATTTTCTAATTCTATTCCTTCTAGACTCCCAGCCAATGATGTAAGACATTCATTACTGAGTCTGTATGTATCCTTACATTGGGCCATTTTATTTCCAAAGTGGGTGGTAGCAATTAAAAATAATAAAACAATAAAATTATTGGAAAATACTTTGAACCACTCTGGTTGCATACATTTAAATGATTGGATGAAATAGATAATTTTCTCAAAAATATGTACACACTTCAAGGCTTGACTCAAGGAGAAGTAGAAACCATAGAAAGATGGATAATCATGGAAGCCACCAAAAAAGTTGAGAGAATTAGCTCCAAGGTAGTCATTTGGGGCCTAATTATTTCAGAATTGAGTTCCTTCAAACTTTTAAAAAATCAGATCATTCTCAGGCCATATATATATAATTTTTTTTTTTTTTTGCAAATTTAGAAAAGTGCTCCTGTGCATAGTGTATTTTTTTTTTTGGCATTATTGATTGGCCTTACTATACTGACATAGCCCGTGCCTTCTGCTGTGATAATGAATAAAGAGTCCAGACCTAGGAGGGAGCTTGGGGTGAGCGAGTTCTTGGTTGGGATGACTGCAGAACAAGAAGGCAGAGGTAGATCTCACAAGTTATGTAAATTCCAAATATTAACTGCTTAGATAAGATGTATACCACCATCCTATTAACCTCCCAGTGTTTCTCTCGTAACACCCTGTGCATATCTCAGATTATTGGTTGGGTCCATTCCTTGATTATCCATTTTATGTCTAATCACCCCCTAGAGGTGAACTTGAGGCTAGGGAATGCATCTTACTCTTCTTTTACAGTACCTGCCATAGATGGGTCCTCAATGCATGTTCACCGAGTGAATGAATAAGTGAGTGAGTGGATGAATGAGTGAACAGAAGGATACTCTGCTCACTTTATGAAACTAGCAGAAATCTTGATATTAAAATAGAACCAAAACTTAGGTCACTTATGAATGTGTATGCGGCATCCTAAATGAAATATGAGCAAACCAAATTCAACAGTGCGTTAAAAGAATCATCCAGTATGACCAAAGAGGGTTTATCTTGAATCCGCAAGGATAGTTTTCTATTAAGAAAACTATTGCAGGTGATATGGAAATGTAAAGTGTTACAGCCATTTTGGAGAGCAATCTAGCAATATCTATTAAAGTTAAAAATATATACATCTTTTGAGCCAGATATTCCACTCGTGGGAATCCATCCCAGCAGAAATAAAAACACAAGTGCATAAGGACACATGTATAAAGTGTTCACTGCCGCATGTTTCAGAGTGGCAAAAAAGTTGAAACCAAGTGCATGCCCATCAGAGGGGAGGAGCTGCGTATATGATGGTTCACCCACGTTGTTGGCTATTATGCCTCATTTAAGGAGAATGAATTAGAGCTATTCCACCTGATTTCCACCATGTATTTTTGAGTGATTAAAAAGCAAGATGCATGAATGTCTGTAAGAGGATCCCATTTTGCTAAGAAATAAAAACCAAACCCCAAAAGCAAAACAGAGGAAAATAAACAAATCCCTCTATCTGTATATATGCCAGTTGAATAGCTGTGAATGCTATTACTTCTTTTGACTTCAGTTTCCTTCTTTGTAAAATTGGGGCAATAATAATGCACACATCACAGGATTTTTGTGAAGATTAAGTGAGTACATGTAAAATGCTTGCTATATAGAAAGAACCTGAGAAATATTAGTTATTATTATGATGATGACATTAGTAAGCCTAAATAGAAAATGTGAAATTCAAAGAAAAAGGTGGAAGAACACATATCAGATTTTTAACCTGATTATATCATGTGTCAGTGTGGGGGTGATGTGGGTTGAAGGGAGAAGGAAGGTCCAAGCAAATAAGGAAAAGAAAATAAATTTATATTTCACATTTATGCATTTATTTATAATTTGGGCACATGGGACTATGTATAAATAAATAAAAGTAAAATATTTGTAAAAGGAAACATTTATTACTAAGTATATTGAATCAATAGACCCAAAAGTGTGTTGCAAAATAATATATGCTAAAAAGGCATTTACTAAAATTTAATCCTATCCTTCTCTAAATATGTCTAAAAAACTTTGAAAGGTGTTCATTTAAAGATTTAAAGAAAATATATTAAACACCAGCTGTCATTAAACTCATGGGAAAACATTAGAAGAAGGCTTCTTGAAGTATATTTTCTGGGAAACAAATTCCACAAGTGGAATTAAAGAATTTGTTAGTGTAATGATTTAAGAACATGATGCTCATAGGTAGAACACACTTGAGTCACAAGGAATATCAACATGGCAAAGGGTGAAGTAACCCTAACCTTTTGACCTTTAGGTCCGAGGTAAAATTCCTGTTCTTTAGAGGCAACCTCCTTGGCCATCTTCAAGTACAGCCCGTTCCTTCCTTCTCTGTCCTATTGCTCTGTTTATTTCTTTCGACTGCAACCATTAATTAAGAGAACATCACTGAAATGCAGTGAAATAACCTAAAGAATTTTCTGCTTATGTGTTTTAGCTGTTGTTTAGACGATAAACTCCATTGATTTCATCAGCCTTCCTCGCCAATTTTTTTTTTTTCTTAAGGAATTTTTGAAGAAGTTTGTCCTTAGAAAAATCGATTTCTGTGGATGTTGCAGCTGAGAGTCATAATTGTGTAATTTCTACTGTATGGATTGCTTGTTGAGAGGTATTGGCTCTCGGTGGAATTTTGGGCCTTGGTTTTTCAGACTTGCAAAAAAGGAGGCAGATATTCTTGCATCTCATCTTGCTTAGAAGTGTTTTGTGCACAATAGAACACATTTTTTATGCAGTCCTTTGGGTTATCCCAGATGGAGTGAGTTTGACATTGGCAGGACAGCATTATGATCGCTATCAATGTTCAAAGGCCGCTCTTCTTTCTCATGGTTAACTTTATAAAGCTGTAAGTGCAGCCAAACAGCTAAGTTTCTCTCTTATCCTTCTTAGTGCTTTGTGCTAAGATCTGTTTAAGCCTGTGCCTTTTTTTTTTTCTCTTTCCTTTTTCAATGGGTAGGGTGGTCAAGAGAGGTTTTTCAGAATTGAAAGAATTTATTTTCTTTTCCGCCTTGTGCTAAGTCTTCATGCTTGAGCAGAACTCTGGCACAGATAAAGTGTATGTTTGCCCCTAATCAGCTGGGCTGAATTTCTGTGTTGTACTGCAGGGATTATAGCCCCAGTCAGATTTTCTGATTGCTAGCATTTCTAGCTACCCCTAGATGAAAAAATCTCTGCTTGTCCTGAGCTGATAAGCACAGATGGGCTATTTAACTATCTTTACTTCTTTCTCCTCTAGGTCCTCATGAACATGGAAGACATAAAAGTCCGTGAAATGCAGATTTTTGACTATAGGAAAAAAATTGCTGAATCAGAGACTAAATTAAAACAACAACAGAACTTGTATGAAGCTGTGAGGTCAGACAGGAATCTGTACAGCAAAAATCTGGTTGAGGCTCAGGTAAAGAATGTGTTTATGTCTTTACATTTTGATTCCTCCCCATCCTGGGTTTAAAGCAGTTTCTGTTATCCTAATGACAGAATTTAGAGTAGGATGAGAAAGAAATATCATGGAATTCATATGAAAGAGAAGATCAATTTATAGGAACTGTCAGATTGTTTGAAATGAAAACGACACAACTTATTCAGCTATGAAGATCATGGTCCTGCTTTTAATCATTGTGTAGAATTGCTATTCTCCTGTTTCTAATTTCTAAAACTGTTAATAGCTAACGTGACTCAGAGGGGAGCAGCAAGCTCTCATTTAACTGCAGAGCTTTGCTTTGTAATCTTTTTGTTAAAAATGTTTGTTGTGGTTCCAATTTTTCTCTTGTACAATGAGGAATAAAGTGTGTGTGTGTGTGTGTGTGTGTGTGTATCCATTCTGCATACTTTTTATCTATCTCATGAGACTATTTACAGAGTTAATGCTATAAAGTGCTTTGAGGTTGATGGGCATGAGATACAGAAGAACAGCCCAGTCGTACTTGGTCGGGAGACCATTGTTTTGAGTGAATCTTCCTTAAAAGCACTTGCTTATGTATTGAACTTCCATAGGGATGGTGATGTCTATTTAATTCACTTTCAGATATTTCTCCTTTCATTTTGTTAGGATGAAATAATGGAAATGAAGAGAAAATTAAAGATTATGACCCATCAGGTAGATCAACTGAAAGAAGAAATCTCAGCCAAGGAGTCAGCACTTGTGAAGCTGCATCTGGAACAGCAGCGGATAGAAAAAGAGAAGGAAACACTGAAGGTACAGACCATATAATAAAAGCAATGGACCAGTAGTCAATCTGTTTGACCCACTTGGGGCAGACTCCATGCTCACTGGAGGCAACAAGGGGTAGAGAGAACAACCAAGGCACCAGAGGAATGACTCCACCACCTCCAGGTCAGGCTTCCCTAGGGGGATTGCTTCCAGGTAGAAGGGGAGGGGCCAGTGGAGATACAGAGCACCTAGTTTACCTGTACTGGCTGTCATGGCATCAGTGCAAGAGCACCTACAGTTCAGCAGTGCCCAAGAAGCCCTGGAGCTTTCAGGCTCACTATAATCTCTTTGCATTTACAACCCAAGTCCAACCTTTTGCCTACACCCACCCCTCCAAATTCCTCCCTGGGCTTCTATAAGGCTATTCTGGCAGGATCTTTGTCCCTCTGTCCTAATCCTTGTTTACTTCATGTGCACATGCTATTTCTGCCTGCTACATCATTAACTACCAGGTGACAAGCTTTGTCCTCACTTGATTAGCTCTCGACCTGGTTCATGGTTTACCTACCTTTGTGAGTCTAAGAATCTTGCAGTCAGAGTTCCCATCGTGGCTCAGCAGAAACGAATCTGACTAGTATCCATGAGGATGCAGGTTCAATCCCTGGCTTGCTCAGTGGATTAAGGATCCTGTGTTGTCGTGAGCTGTGGTATAGGTCACAGACGAGGCTCGGATCTGGTGTTGCTGTGGCTGTAGCGTAGGCCAGCAGCTGTAGCTCTGATTGGACGCCTAGCCTGGGAACCTCCATATGCCTCAGGTGTAGTCCTAAAAAGACAAAAAAAAAAAAAAAACTTGCAGTCACTCCCCCAGGGAATCACCTTTGTCTTCACACATTGTACTAAAATATGTCCTTTTATATTATGCCTACTATTGTAATATAAAGACTTTTCCCCAAAACACATATCAAACAACTATACCATATCAAATCCTTAAGCCAAAGATGTTTTACTATATTAATATTCATTAAACCTAAAGTATTTTCCTTTTCCTATCCAATCCAGTAGATTTCCCTTCTAATCTACTTCAAAGAATTAGAAAAGGAACTTCTAAGAGAATTATGCCACTATTATTTTTTCATTTTTTTTGTCTTTTTTAGGGCCACCCACAGCATATGGCGGTTCCCGGCTAGGGGTCTAATCGGAACTACAGCTGCCGGCCTACACCACAGCCACAGCAACGCAGGATCCGAGCCTCGTCTGCAACTTACACCACAGCTCACAGCAATGCCAGATCCTTAACCCACTGAGCGAGACCAGGGATCGAACCTGCAACCTCATGGTTCCAAGTTGGACTCATTTCCGCTGTGCCACGATGGGAACTCCCACTTTTATTTTTTTCAGATGCATATGTTTATGAGCCACTTGCAGGAACTGTCTACAACCGATGAGAGACTGGTTACCTTGGTTTCTGTGCATAATTATCTTTCAAAGATAGTTCCTATCTTGAAAATGTATATCTAGAATTGGACATGCCAAATTTCCTTGATTCCAAGATGCCATAGATTGAAATATGCACTCTCAGTTTAATAATAAGTTTTGTCAACTTAATGACAGGTCTTCCTGGAAGTAGAATTACTGCATTAAATTAAGTTAAGGCACATTAGCTTTAAGAAAGATTAAAATGTAACAACAGTGCCTTTATAAAAAGTATATGGTAATTAATATATTTACCTGTCTAAGACTTTCATCTCCCTACTCTAGATTATGATAGAAAAGAATAGAAAATTCTATGCTAAAGTTTATTTACATATAAAAAAAGTGAATATATTTTCTAAAATTTGAAAATTCCCTGCATCTTTGCCCTTATTGCCCTTATTCCTTGTTTGAAAGCATAGTTTTATAGGTGGTAGTTTATTCCACCCTAGAGTCTATATTCAGTTGGGGTTTATTTATCATTGGCTCAGTCAGAAGAACCTTATTGCAAACATTGCTTCATCCCTGGGCCTCATGGACCCATGTTAGCTAGGCTTCAGTGTAACCTGATTTGGTACGTAATTTCTTCCTTTCCGAGGATGACGTTGATCCTCATCTCTTACTTTCTCAAGTAGTGCTCAAGAGATTACTACTCCAAAATGGGGTCCAAGGTATACAAAAGCCTCCTTTAGAATAAGCAATATCCTATGCAAAATATTGGTTAATATTTGTTTCAGTCACACCCTCCATTATTAGACATCTACACTCATAACTCCAAAGAAGCACTGTAATAAAGTCAAAGACCATAGAGCCCTGTTTTTTGGTCCTGGGCCAGCAGAGTTGGCAGCTGGTGAACAAGAAAGATGATTAAAGGGCTTCTGCTCTAGAGTCTGCTCTAAATGGGAAATTCTAGGTCTGGATAGCTTTGGGTCGTCGATTATAAGAAGATGATTGCTTTGGACTGACTGTGAAACTAGGATGCTTTCCCCCAGCTTTTCCCATTAAGGCAAGAATTAGGAACAGAAAAGGGCTGCCTCCTTGATTTATTATTTGAGGTTATCCAAGGGTGACTTGCAATGGTGCTTCGACTGAATAATTTTGGCCTACCATTAGGCCCATTTGACATTCTTTAGAAAAATATGATGACTCAAATGTTGAGTTTCAGGCTCTTGACTTTGTTAGCCTAAAATATGAATCACGTTTACAGAGGTCCCTGGATTTCGTGCGTCTGAAGTTCTCAGACCAAAGCCCTTGAGGGAAGGGTAGACTTTCTAGTAACTTTGATGCACAAGAGCCATGTGGCTTATTATTGTGAGTTCTACAAAGTGTATGGGTACATAATTCCTCCTAGAAGGGCAAGCCCTAACCTGTTTGATAGACCATGAGATGCCTTTTGACAGGACAACCCAACTTACTGCTTCTCTAAGCCAACCAACAGGCAGTTGTCCATAACAAGTCGTCCCCACCCTCATTTATCGCCCTCAAAAGAAAAAGCATTGCTCCTCCCTCCCTTGTTTCTTTGCCTTTTCCAGTGGCTACCAGGCTCTACTGACTCCTCAGCATTCTGGACGTTGTCAGCACATTGTGGTTATGACAGAATGTCAATAGTTCTTTGCAGGTGCTGCTGCATCGGCCTTCATCTGCCCATGCTGTCCCAGTCTTGTTTCATCAACACAAAAGGGGCCGTCTCATTTGGAGTGTCTGCCTTCCAGTCTTAACAAGCCCTTGATTCAGTCTCGTCACTTCCCAGTCATCCCACATCAATCTGACAGCACTTTGGTTCCTGGTGAATAATTTAGCAGCAAGTTCTCTATGGTCATAGCTCAGCATCACATTAGCAACTGGCTTCAGGGCACCATATTCTTGTTCTTAGTGAACTCTCTAGAATGACGTGGATGGGAATTATCGGACAGAGAGAGAGAGAGAGTGACAAAGAGGAGAGAGGGAGAGAGAGAGAGATGGAAAGAGAGAAAGGAGAGGGAGAGAGAGTGAGAGGGAGAGAGAGAAAGCCTAATTATTCTCATGGCTAGACTTCAGATGGTCCTATTTGTTTTGCTAGGTATAAACAGATGGTTTCTGTGAAACACAGTTTATGTTGGGGTCATGTATGAACAGGTGACACTCCCTCAAGTATGGCTCTCAAGATAGTAATTTATGCCCACAGCCAGACTGGATGATATGTACTTTGTAAACACCTATCACGAAACTGTGTAATTGGAGAGGCAGTGACTAAAGAGTGTGTCCTGCCTTTGCATTTCCATTTCATACCACCAGTAACACTTGGATAGATACGATACCTCAGGTCCCACCTAGAACATTGCTGGATGAGCTTTTGGGAGCATGACCGTTGTTAGCATCCTTCCTAGATGAGACAACTCAGATTTATAGCTGCTAAATGCATTAGACCCAAGGTATTTTGTTGATGTTAGCATTTGCTGCCAACGTCTAATGCCACATCTTGTTTACAGCCCATAAATTTATGACATAAGGAGACCACGCAGAATTTTGATATATGATGAAAAAAACACCAAGCAATGCCAAACACGCGAATGGTTTTACATTTCAGACAGATACTTTTACACACCATTGATTGCATTTTAATATAACAGCGGTTTCATTTTGTTCTGCTGAATGGATTCTGATCAGCTCCTGGCACTTAGGAACAGGGAAGTGACTGTCGCTTATCTGGGAAAATAAAAGTTTTATTAAAGAAAGCATGAGCCAAACAGGTATTTTATTGCCGTTTTCGCTGTCACCTTAAACGATTATAGAAACAGAAAGGTTGGTTCTTCACTCTCTTTCCTAATAGGCAATCCTCTAAAGTAGTAAATACTAGACCAGATCTTTTATCACTAAGTATTTCCTTTTGCTTTTTCCTGGACCAAAACGTATTTCTTCAATGAACAAACAAAATGTTATCAAGGAAACCCTGAGTTTTTCAGTAGCTAGCTGCATTTAGTTTGTGACATGACACGTCCATTGCTAGATGCGCGGTATCTTGTACTGTTTGGATAAGTTTGAGCTATGGAATTAATGACTCTTGGTCTTCAGGGCTTAGAGGCAGGCAGTAACCAGAGTTGGGCTGGTTCACAGGCACTCACTTGCAAATATTCAGTTTTCCCAGGGACATTTCTAGGTGGATGGAGGTGAGGGACCCAATACTTCTGTGAAGGAAAAAAAAGGTTATTTTTTCATTTTCATTTGTTGACCTGTAAGCCATTGAAAAGTTGGAGCCTTAATATTGACTCGTCCTTTTCCTTGTGATTTTGGGCATGGGTGAAAGCAGAGTTCTTCCTTCTGGTGTGTGATACCATTGGTCCTTCCTCTCTGGGCACGGAATATCTCCAAGAGATACTCTTCTTTCCTTTAATCTGATGAACTCAGTTGCTCCCCACCATATGCTCTCTCCAGTTCACGGTGTACAAGTCCCTTCTCAGGTTGGCCCAGCTGTTTGGCCAGCCTTGCCTCCTGCCTTTCCCCACCTAAGACCCTAACCCAGCCACATGGGGTGCTTAGCTGTCAGGCGAACATACCAAGTCCTTTATAGTTTGCATACCTTTGTTCATACAAGCCTAACCATCGGCTGCTCTCTTGCCAACCCGTACCTCTCCATTGTGGAAATAACTGCCACCTGCTAAAGCCCAGAAGGAGATAAGAACTTTCTTCTCCAAACCCCAGAAAGAAATAGGAACTCTTTCCTGTATCCTTCCATATCCTTCTTCACATGGTAGACAGCATTTCCACACTGTAGTGTGGTTGGTTATATTTGTCATTTCCAATGGGTGGTGAATCCCTCATATCTTATTCATCTTCTGCGTTTGACTTGGAGCTGTTGTATGGAGATAGCAGAGTGAGCAAAAGCTTTGGAATCAAAGGAACTAGGTTGGAATCTCAACTCTGCCACTTAATAGCTGTGTGACCCTGGGCAAGTTGATTTGCTTTACTTGGTCTGTGTAATTGCATTTGTGTAATGGGGATAAAAGCAGCTATGCAAAATACCTAATATCATGACAGCGATGTTGTAAGCCACAAATACACTTGTGGAATTGAAGCAGATGTGTCCCTTGATGAGAGGAATTTTCCTTCTGAAACTTACCAGTTCGTAGCAACCTGTCCCCATCACTCTTAGGATTTCCATGTAACCTCAGAGCCTCCAGATCTGCGCCTTCCTAACAGCCGCAGTCTTCTGACCTCCTGTGTCATCAATTCACTGTCTGTGTAATAATAAAGATCCTGAAGCCTTATTGCCTATACTTGTTAATGTTTGCATAATATTTGTGTATCTCATCTTCTCATCTAAATTTGAATTGTCGTAGGAGTAGGATGTATATATGCTTTTATACCATAACAGCTCTTCTGTTCCATCAAGATGTTTTACAAAATAGATAGTTGGTTGTTATCTGTATTAAGTTTTGCTTGTAATAGGGTTTATCTCTGCACTTGATATGCTGGTGATGTTAGGACCGTTACAGGAACTAGTACATACCTTACCCCCAGCCATCCTCACCCCCACATCCTTCTCTGCACTATCTGTGAATTCTCCTCATATTTAGCTGGTAGGAGAACTGCTGCTGAATACCAGTGAAATCCCTGCTACACATATATAGAAAAATGGTGGAAATCCCTCAAGGGCACAACTCACAGAATAAACATGATCACCATAATGTGCACTGCTCTTTCTTTACAGGTTGTGTGTGTGTGTGCCTGCATGTGGCTGTGCATGTGTGTATGCACGTATGTTAAACTTGCTTTGCTTGTGAGGGTGATCAAACCATGCTAAATGAAACATCACAGGGCAGTATAAGAAGCACACTGTCCATCTAATCTGGGCCCCGCTGTCCAGGTTTGTGCTGTTACAGAGTGAAACTGGTCTGTATCTTTTACTCTTTGTCAGGCTGAGCTGCAGAAGCTGAGACAACAAGCCCTAGAGACCAAACATTTCATTGAAAAGCAGGAAGCAGAAGAGAGAAAACTCTTGCGAATCATTGCTGAGGCTGATGGGGAAAGGCTGAGACAGAAGAAGGAGTTAGACCAGGTAGGGGCATCTCCTTACTGGACACACAGGCCCTGCCAGCAGATTCTACTGTTTCCTTCAACCCTTCATGGAGCCTCATTCTCCTCTAAGCTCTTCTGGGGAGTTATCAGAAGAATAGCCCCCGAGGCCCACCTTCTGTTGATTAATTATGAAATATCCATTCATTTATTCAGCTCCTAGTTATGAGCACTTAGTATGTGACAGCCACTCCTCTAGGCTCTGCGGGTACACTGACCAACAAGAAAATAAGGTCACTTTTCTCAGGAAGCTTATAATCTAGTGCAATATAATTGTTTACATATGAATACAATTAATAATTACATAAATTGGGGGTTAGAAATGCTTTTGGACATCTGGGAGATTAAAAAAAAGAAGAAGTTGATTAGTGCAAGGCAGTAAGGATGGTAGAACTTGGGAAAGCTAACCTACCATAAAGACATTCAGATTTAAATACTTATAAAGGGAGTTCCCGTCATGGCTCAGTGGAAACGAATCTGACTAGTATCCATGAGGATGCAGGTTCGATCCTTGGCCTCCGGCAGTGAGTTAAGGATCTGGTGTTGCCATGAGCTGTGGTGTAGGTCGCAGACATGGCTCAGTTCCTGCATTTCTGTGGCTGTGTCTTAGTCTGGCAGCTGCAGCTCTTATTTGACCCCTAGCCTGGGAACCTCCATATGCTGTGGGTGTGGCCATAAAAAGACAAAAAGCAAAACAAAAAACAACAAAAAACCCCCAGAAACCCAAACCTTATAAAATAATGTGCTTGAGAAAACCACCCAAGCAAATACCTATGGCCCAAGGATGATTGGATTCTTATGGATTATTTGTTGTACTCTTTCCAACAAGATTGCAAACTCTTATGGGGGTGAGTGAGTGCGGAATACAGTGTTGGGTGTTTTGCAGTCTCTTTCCAGTGCTTCACCCCCTGGGTGCCTGGCATTGGATGGGTATTTATGGAATGATGCTGCCATAATGAAAAGCGGGACTTTTGGTCCCCTGGTGGCCACACCCTTCCCTACCTTTCTAGGTCATCGGCGAGAGAGATATCCTTGGGTCCCAGCTAGTTCGGCGCAATGATGAGTTGGCTTTGCTCTACGAGAAGATCAAGATCCAACAGTCCGTGCTCAATAAAGGCGAGAGCCAGTACAACCAGAGGCTGGAGGACATGAGAATCCTCAAGCTTGAGATCAAGAAGCTTCGCCGCGAAAAGGGGATTCTTGCCAGGAGTGTGGCTAACGTCGATGAACTCAGGTAACAGAAGACCCCGTCAGAGCTGAAAGGACCTTGTGTTCCTTCTGTTGTTCACTGAAGGTCTTTATCAAGTTGCATAAAATAATTTTTTTTATGTTGAGATTGTTAGCCACTAAGGAGAGCAACATTTCCATAATCCAGAATCTACATCGTGCCCATTCAAAGTCATACACACACAAAATGAACTGGTTTCCTTTCAGGGGAACTCACACCATTGCAAAAGGATTTTTTAAAAAACTTTATTCTGGATTCAGAAAAAAAAATTTCAAGTCAGATCACAACCACGAACTAGTTACAATTCAGAAAAAAAAAAAATTCCCCCAATGAGCTCTTTAGAATTTCTTTAATAAGGCAGTATGCAAGAGATGGAGCATCAATATTTAAATTGAATCCCGGTAACATTTGCACATCTTTTTCTTGGAATTATATACCGAATAAAAAGAGGGGGAAATTTAATTTTATCACTATTTGAAAATGCTGTTTCCCTAGAAGGCGGCCAAATTTTATATCTCACTCTTGATTTATCTTCTGCAGCTTTCACTTGAGCTTAGTGCGCCTTCTTCTTGCTTTAAATCTTACATTATACAAGATCTACTTTCCCTTTGGGAAAACATCACCATGTTTTATATAGGCAATTGCAGGAAACCAAATACGAGGTCTGGTTCTTTCTCAGTAGCTATTTTATTCTGCACAGACTTGTAGATGAACAGTATCCTTGACCACCGTGAGACAAGGACACAGTTTGGATCTACTTCTTAATTGAATTAGAAGATAGTTTTGATTTTTAGACAAAGTGAGTATGCTCAGGAATGGCAAGGGAAGTTGCCACTGTCAAGGATAGATCACTAATCTTTTCTTTTTTAAAGAGTTGCTCATATTTCAGATGCTGAAAGTAATACAAATTCATTGCAGAAAACTTGGGGGAAGCAGAAAAAAATATAAAGAGATTAGAAAAATCACTCATCAGTTTACTATCCAGAGAGACCACCATTGACATTTTGCAGACAAATGGATTTGTTCTAAGTAGCTATTGAATGATCTTCAGGACCATTGCTAAACTTGCCAGCTATGTTTTTGTTTGTTTGTTTGTTTTTGTTTTTTGCTTTTTTAGGGCCACAGCTGTGGGATACGGAAGTTCCCAGGCTAGGGGTCAAATTGGAACTGTGGCTGCTGGCCTACGCCACAGCCACAGCAACTAGGGATCTGAGCTGCATTTGCAACCTACACCACAGCTCATGGCAACTCTGGATCTCCATCCCACTGAACAAGGCCAGGGCCTCATGGATACTGGTTGGATTTGTTTTTGCTATGCCACAATGGGAACTCTTTCCCCATGTGTGATTTTTATTGCATGTACAAAAGACCAGATTCTACCCATTCTTGTCGACATTGCTGGTGTGTTGATCATAGATTTTAGCTTTATAACAGAAAGACACCTTAATAAAGAATTGGCATGCCTTCCAACCTCAGACTTGCCACCTATAAGCTGTGCGACTTGGGGCAAATCAGCGTATCTGAGCTTTAGACAGGTAGTTAAAATCAGACACAAAAACAGACGGAATGTGCCCAGCGCAGAGACTGGTACAAGAGAAGCCATTGATAACAGGCATTCATACTCTTGCCCCTCTCTGCTGATGACACTCTAGAAAATCGTAGTGTTAAAAATATGCTTTTAATTCTAAGCAGCTTGTTCGGAGCTCCCTGTTGAGTGAACATCATGCAGTTAATTCTAATGGTTTGTCTTGCTAATGAGGGGAAGTTGTATTATTGGTTTAAATGAAGCAATTAAGTAAAAGAGATGGCTTAGTATTAGGAATCTGCACACTCGCAGCAGATGAGGATGGATAATAACATCCTTCTTGCCCATGTCAGCGCCAGTGCTTGCCTCTTCTCCGCCTCCCAGCAGAGCTTCCCCTTCACTAGCGTGGCAGCCGGCTCCCTGGTTACTGCGGAGGGCTCTAGCACATTGCCTATTAGCTAGAGATTCCTGCAGATTTTTGAAGTTCCTTTGAGCTAGAGCTAGTTCTTTGAGACTTTTCTAGCCATCTGCGTAATTGTGGAACATGAGAGAAAAGATCTTTCCTAAATCTGTGTTTCTAGTCCTGACCACACATTAGAATTACCAGCAGGACTCTAAAATCTGCGCAACCCAAGCTGCATTCTAGACCAATGGAAGCAGAATCCCTTTGGGTTTTGGGTCGAGGCAAAGGTAGGTTGTCAAACTCCCCAGGTGATTCCAGTATGCAGTCTGGGTGGTGACGCCCCACCTAAAGTGATGTCAGGTCCACCTGAGCTGCAGTAGCTTGTGTTCTGGCCCCAGACCTTGTGGAGGAATGCAGATTTTTCTCTTGCTGCTACTGCAGGATACATTTGGAAACATTTAAACAATATATTGACATCCTCATAATTTACCTCCTCCCTGTTCTTTCCATATGCCTTGAAATTCCTTGGGTATCCAGAATCATAATTCTGAAGCTCTGGTACCTTTTTTTTTTTTTTTTAAAGCTAAAGCTGAGGGTTGAGCTTTGCAAGAATTGATATCATCTGTGTCTAGATTACGGGCTGGTCTCCGTGTTCCCAAAGGCTCCCTCAGTCCGACCTTTTAGAGAAGATGTAGTGTGTCTGTAGTCATGTAAAGATAGGATAGTCGAGGAGCTCCGTGGAGCCTCAGAGGGATATGGATCTGGCGTCGTTGCTGCTGTGGCTCTGGTTCTGTCCTGGCCCCAGAATTTCCGCATGGTATGGACATGGCTTCACAAAAAGAGGATAGCCAAATGGGTGGAGAATTTCTTGGCGAAAGAAAATTTGTCTTATTCAGGCAGGAGCTTTTTCACACGCAAAGAGAATTCCTGAAGGAGAGGACAAAGTGCCGAGCGCTGGAGGAGGAGCTGGAGAACCCCATGAACGTACACAGATGGAGGAAGCTCGAGGTAACACCTGGGAGAGCCGTCCTCCTACCCCCAAATCTCGCTGCCCTTCTTGTCTTCCTACCTAGAGCACAAAAAGAAGCATGGCTTTATGTAATGCTATGCACTGTCACCTAAATGTAAGGCTGGATCAAATGGTTTTGTTCTAAAGGTCTGGGACAGGGTGTTCCCGTCATGGCTCAGCGGAAACGAACCTGACTAGGAGCCATGAAGACGTGGGTTCGATCCCTGGCCTTGCTCAGTGGGTTAAGGATCCGGCATTACCACGAGCTGTGGTGTAGGTGACAGACACGGGACAGATCCTGCATTGCTGTGGCTGTGGTGTAGGCCGGCAGCTACAGCTCCGATTCCACCCCTAGCCTGGGAACCTTTGTATGTCTAGGGTGAGGCCCTAAAAAACAAAAACAAAACAAAACAAAAAAAAAAACAAGAGTGGGACAAAATCCTTTCTGCCTAATGATGACCCAGTGAAAGCTGTGAACTGCCCTTATCAGTTGACACTTATTATTATTTTTGGTTTAAGCAATTTTTGGTCAATCAGCTATTTTGCGGCTGTCTTGGCTAGTTAATTGCCTTCAGCTGCATTGAGCACCAGCCTCTTCACCATCTTCACCAGTTGGTCTTTGTTTTATTTCCCAAAGGAAATATGGCTTTTGTGAACCAGCCCTCTTTTCAAAGAACTAGCATTGGGTTAGTCAGACTCCTTTTAGGACCAGCCAAAGTCCCACTGGTAGGTGATGGATAATAAACCTAACTTTATTTTATGACTTCCTGATGACATTACCACCAGCAGATAACAGTTACAGATGAGCTCTGCTTAGTCAAGAAAAAGATGCGCATGTACTGTAGTTGTACCTGGCAAGGCGGGTGCCAAAAGGGGCTTCGACTAAGTGAATGGTTGGAGTGTTGGGAGAATAGAAGTATGTGATATAAGAAAGAGCCAAGTAGGTTTTTATTTTTCATTTTTATTTTTTTCCTTTAAATGAAGAAAGCATTAAGGATAATGCGTTCTAAATTGTTATGTAAACATGAGGCCTGAGTTTTAACAAGGTCCAATCTTGCCAAGTGAACCTGTGCCAAATCTATTTCCAAAATATGGAGATCACTTGGCACTGTTTAATATTTCTTAAGCAAAGTCAGAGTCGATAGAATGTCTCCCTTCACCCCTTTTGGACCCTCATTTATTCTTCAGATGCCAAGAGTGGATAGTTTACTAAACTAACACTGATATGGATGTGTCTGGGGAAGTGGAGCTGAAGATTTTAAATCCATTTACTGTCACATTAGTTTATCCCATGTGTTTTCAAGCCGATCTTTAAAGTTTCTAATTCCATGTCAACTTCTATTTAAAAAAATTATAGAGTGGAGTTGAAAATATTTAGCTGCTAGATTAACTCAGGATGTCAGTACGGTTGAAAGTGAAGCTTTGGCTCAAAGTCTAGAGGACAAATTATCAATGTATAACTGCAGATCTTGTTTGAATTGGGCACAGCTATTGAAGGTGCATCAGAGCTTTACGGATTGATGGTGCCATTTGAAAGCTAAATGCCATGTTTGTGTTCTGCTGCCGACTATTAGCAGATGTCCACATCCTAGAAACTTTCCCCATCATAGGCTGTAATGAATCTTCGTGTTGACAATTATGAAAGGAGAATCCTGAGACTGAATGATTTAGGGAACCCTGTCTCATTCCTATGGAAACAGAAGTGGTGGTAGGGAAACCTCAGGGTGTAGCAATCAGGAAGCCCAGGCTTTGGAGACAGGCTTATCTGGGCTTGAATCCAGTTCTGACCTTTCTCAATGTGGGTAATGACTTCCTCTTCTGAGCCTCAGTTGCCTTATCTGTAAAGGGGAAGATAATATCATCTAATAGGGCTGCCATGTGATAATGTATGAAAAGTCTTACTATAGTGTTCGGATGGTGGCACAAAATCAGGTATGAGGTTCAGGAGCTATCATTATTGTTGTTGTTATTGTTTC
Source organism: Catagonus wagneri (assembly GCA_004024745.2). NCBI lineage: Eukaryota > Metazoa > Chordata > Mammalia > Artiodactyla > Tayassuidae > Catagonus > Catagonus wagneri. The sequence continues at coordinate 25,122,442 of PVHT021183705.1, read as the reverse complement.
CCTTAGTGGAATAAACATTTTCACTTTCCACTTATTGGCTAACTAGAGACAATGGATAAAACATTACCCAAACATTGGTCTGTTTTGATGATTGTCTCATTTGTTGTACTTTTTTTTGGGGGGGGGGTTCTAATTCTTTCTGTATTGGATCTGTAGCTTTGCAATAGATTTTGATAAAGCAATAATTATTTTAATAGGGACCTCAGTGTTTGAAACTGATGTCTCAGCTGTTTTATTCTGTTCCCCTTGAACAGGCCAGTGACCCCAGTACCTTTGAGCTGATCCAGAAAATTCATACCCTGCAGAAGCGTCTCATCAGCAAGACGGAAGAGGTGGTTGAAAAAGAGCTGCTTCTTCAGGTAGCATTTCCATTTTCTATACTTGTGGAACAAGCAGCACCATCACCTCTAGGAGTTAGCTATTTGGCAGTGTTGCATGCCCCCTTTTTAACTGTAGATGGCAACAGGGACCCACACACAGAGAACAACCAGCCTGATTAATTGGTCTTTTATGCTGCCTTCGCTGACATTTCAAGAATTCTAGAAAATTAAATTCCAGGCTTGACTTACTACATTGGGTCATATGAGCTCCGCACCGTCCCCCCCCCACTTTTCTGCAGTTTGATTTGTTAAATTGTTTATTTCCAAAAGATTATTTTATTTTACTTTATTTTATTTACCATGTGGCATATGAAATTCCCAGGAGAGGAATCAAATCTGACCTTTGCCAGATCCTTTACCCCACTGTGCAGGGCTGGGGATCGAACCCATGTCCTGGTGCTGCAGAGACACTACTGATCCTGTTGCATCACAGTGGGAACTCCTGTTAACTTCTTTTAAAAACTTTTCATCATATCTTCATGTAATGTGAAATGCCATGATTCTGATTTTGAAAACTAACTTTCACTTAGAGCCATCTGTCCTCTTCAAGATTTGTGAGAGTGAGATGGAAGTAAAGGTATCTTTTGAGGCTTTTATGCAGTAAGCTATTCGGGAGCTATTAAGAATGGTAATGTCTTCATGGGCCTGTATCTTTGCAAGTACCAGTTTCCTTCATCACCCTCATCACCATCCTGACAGATACTGTGCTGGTGGCTTTATCTCCTTGTCTCAATTCCTCTTCACACTCTGGCGGGGTGGTAGGGTAACGTCATCTCCAGTTGATGGATGAGGAATTTGAGCCCCTGGAGTTTGATGTGGATAAGAATGTAAACTCTGGAGTTCCTGTTGTGGCTCAGTGGGTTAAGAACCTAACATAGTGTCCGTGAGGATGCAAGTTCGATCCCTGGTCTTGCTCAGTGGGTTAGGGATCTGGGGTGGCTGTGGCGTAGGCCAGCAACTGCAGCTCTGATTTGACCCCTAACCTGGGAACTTCCATATGCCGCAGGTGCAGCCAAAAAAGAAAATAAAAAAGAATGTAAACTTTAGTGTTAGATAGCCTGGGTTGGAATCCTGCCTCTGCCAATCTGTAGCTGTGTGAGGTTAACTGCTCTGTACCTGAGGTTCTTGATCTGTATTATGGGACAATAATAGGACCTGTGAAAAGGAGTGTTGTCAGGCATTAAGAGTCTGCGAGACTGATTGTTCAGGGGCCCATCTTTGATATATGTCTTGTCATTCCTATCACGTGCACTGACAGATGCTCTTGGGCTGCCTGGGTCCTTGCTCCCCAGGTGTGGGGAGAGCACCAGCACTTTGCGTCTGGCCCATGTCCCTGATTTCTGAAGGCAGTGTGGAAAAGCCTGTGATTCTCCCCTGTTACAAAGCTAAGCAGCACTAGGTGGTGAGTTCTAGGATAGGAGGCTACTTGGCCCCAGGAGTTGAACCGTTTAACTCAAGTAACTCCCTATGAAACTAATTTGGTGCAAGGAAGGTCGTGGCTTCACTCTAGGGGCAGCATAGAACCTTGCATGTAATTGTGCTGACAGAATTTCTTGACTGCCCTTTGTTTTCCCTGGCCGAAGTCATAGTGTCAGGCTCGATTGCTCTTGTTCAGCCCCCATGTGAGGAAAGCATGACATTTCAATGTCCTTGGTCACCACTTATCACGTACCAACCACAGGAGCTCCCTCCTTTGCCTGGGCCCTCCGTGCTGCTGGCCTCGTGCAAGGTGTATGTCTCTGTTTGTTTTCTCTACAGTCAGTGAAATCTGACATGGGATGTGTCCTGGATGGCATTAAGAAATTAGAGTTGATGATGTAAGGTGTAATAGTATTATGGTTATGTTTCGTTAAAAAAAAAGAAGCCCATTTTGTAAGAGAGACACAGAAGTGTTTACAAATGCCATGATACCTAGTCTCGGGTTTACTTCAGATTTTTCAGCAAAGAAATAAAGGGGGAAGGTGGGAAAACGCAAGGGTATGATGGCGGAGGACTAATGAGATGACATTGGCAAAACGTTAAAAAAAAAACAAAAACCCAGGGCTATGTGAGGACTGAAAGAGTTTAGCATTATGCTTGGTACATAGTATCTAATAAGTATGAGTAATTATTTTTAATTCCAAAGCATACACTCTTAGCCACTGGGTCGCCGTTGGTGAAAGCAGGAATTTCTGTGCCTGAGCCGGGGATCATTGGCCCTGTTCTTCTACATTCTGCCTTAGGAAGGGTGCGCTCCCTGAAGTTGAGTGTGCAGGGAGGGGCCAACAGGGGTTTTCTTCTCTCGCACGTGGGCTTGGTGGTTGAAGAGGGCAGTCTTTGGAGTCAGAAAGATCTGCTTTTGAATCAGCTCCAGCACTTCTCATTTCATGACTTGGAGAGAATTACGTGTATTCTCCAAACCTCAGTTTCTCCATCTGTCAAGTAGGGCTAATAATACCCAGTTTCATTACAGGAGGAAGATTCCCTGTCATAGTACAGGACTCAGGTCCTGCTGTAAGGGTGACCAGTTAGTGCACAGGCACTGGTGCCCACAGTCCAGGGTTTTTAGCTGTGACTTCATCAATGCCAGCCACAGGTCGTGTGCCCTAGTCCGCACAGCTGCTAAGTGGCAGAGTGGGGACACGAATGGGGCAGTTGGCTCCAGAGCCCACACTCCCTACTACTTCATTACCCTGCCTCTCCTGTTCTTATCACCTTGTTAGTTTTAATAGGAGCCACATTTTGTATTATGTCAAACGTTTCGTCGACGGCTCTAACTTTATTATTTCCTTCCTTCTGTGTACTTTGGGTTAATTCTGTTCTTTTTCTCCCATGTTAAGATGGATGGTCAGCTCATTAATGCTCAGTCTACTTTAAAAACTTTAGTTTCTTCACATGGGTTTTGAAATGTGGCATTTTCATTGTCCTTTAGCTCTAAGTAGTTTCTATTTTGAGAATTATTTCTCCTTTGAAATTAAGTCTTAAAAAATATCCACTGTTTCTCCTTTGGTAATTAAAAGCACAATTTTTTTTTTTTTTGTTGTCTTTTTTAGGGCCTCATCCATAGCATGTGGAAGTTCCCAGGCTAGGGGTCGAATTGGAGCTGCAGCTACTGGCCTACACCACAGCCACAGTAATGCCAGGTCCAAGCGGCATCTGCAGCCTACACCATAGCTCACAGCAACACGGGATCCTTAAGCCACTGAGCGAGGCCAGGGATCAAACCCACATCTTCCTGGATACTAGTTGGGTTTGTTACTGCTGAGCCATAATGGGAGATCCAAAAGCACAAACACTCCCCTTCTCTCTGATTTCCTTAAAAAATTTAACACGCATAGTTGAAATTAAGCCTATACAAATTAAAATCGATCGATATCCTTATCCTTACAAATAATTCAGGGACTTGGAATGTTTATCTCCAGTTACCTCCTACAGTCCTTTCCAGTATTAGTCGTCATCAGAATTTTATAGTCAATGAATTATGTATCCAGATCTACCAAAATATTTACCAGTTCTTTTGTTTTCTATTTCTTCATCACTTTAATTTCTTAGTTCCAGTTTCCATCTTCTTTCGAAGTGCATCCTTTCAAAATTCTTTCAATGGTAAATTTTTCAGTGACTAACACTCTCTGTTGCTTGTCTGAAAATGTTTTTTTTTTTTTTAATTTAGGCCTTATTTTAAACGATTAAGTTGAAATCCCATTTTCTGTTTGTTCTTTGAAGATGTTAGTCTTCTGTGTTAGTGTCTAATGATGCTACGGAGGAGGCTGCTGCCAGTCTAATTATTGCTCCTTTTAAAGTATCCTGCCCTTCCTCCTGTTTGATTGTTAGAGTTTCTCTTTGTCTCTGCGTTCTGGAGTTTCGGCACAATGCACTTGGTATGAGTTTAGTTTTCAATCCTCTGCTTAGAAGCCACTGTATTTCCCGAATCCGAGGATTCCTGTTGTTAAAAAACAAAGTTCAACTGAGTGAATCTTAAAGATTTTCTTGGCTTTACCCAACAGTTCGTGAATTGGGCGGCATTCCATCTAGCAATTAGAAAGGAACTCTAAAGAGCTGTGCAGAATGGAAGACTTTTCTAGGCAGAGGGGGCGGGACGAGGAAGTTACCAGCAAAGTGTGCGTTATCTAAGGCAAGGTCACCTTCCTTTGCAGTTAGCAGGGGTTTATCAGGCGGCTTTCCTTACTAGTGTGACCAGCTAATTTCGGGCTGACCGGTTAAGATCATAGTTCTGGGAAAGGCTGAAACTGCAATTGGGTTAGGTATTAAGTTTCAATTTGATGACATGGGCATAGCACAAGGGCCTGCATTTTGGGCCTTGGGTCTTTTTTTTAACACCATATTTTTGAATAGTCTCTTGTTCTATTCTGTTTTCCCTCCGTCTGGAACTCATTAAATCTATGTTGGATGTTTCCCATTCTTTTTAGCTTATCTACTGACTTCTTTGATATTTTCTTCCATTTCTTGTGTCACATTTTCTCAGCTTTATCTTTTTGTCTCTTTTGTCACAAGTCTGTCTTGAGGTGTGCTCTCTGTTGATAGCCAATCCACCAAGATTTTCTTTTTCTTTTTTTTTCTTTTTTGCTTTTTAGGGCCACACCCACAGCAATTGGAGGTTCCCAGGCTAGGGATCAAATCGGAGCTACAGTTGCTGGCCTTCCTATACCACAGCCACAGCAACGTGGGATCCGAGCTGCATCTGCGACCTACACCACAGCTAACTGCAACGCCAGATCCTTAACCCACTGAGTGAGGCCAGGGATGGAATATGTATCATCATGGATGCTAGTTGGATTCGTTGACTGCTGAGACAGGAACTCCAAGATTTTATTTTTAATAATTTAATTTTTATAACTGCTGGGACAGGAACTCCAAGATTTTATTTTTAATAATTAAATTTTTATTTTCTAAAGGTTCTGTTCTTTGTGGATAGTGTCTTGATCTTTTATGTTTTTACTCCTTCCTTTAGGTCTTCCATTAATGGAAACATTTATTTTATAGCCTTTATCTGATTGTTCTGTTATTTGAAGGTCTTAGAGTTCTTTCCTATTGTTTATTGTGATCGCTGGCATTTACTCATGGTGGACACTTTCCTTTTGTGTTGTGATTTCGGACTGTGAACTCATTTCCAGAAAGGCTTTATTTCTGGGACTTAGGAGTGGTCCAGGTTAAGGGTATGCCCCTTCAATTGTTTCTATAGGATGCCCTAGGAGAAATCATTTGCTTAGGAAGTTCCCAGGCTAGGGATCAAATAGGGGCTACAGCTGCTGGCCTGTACCACAGCAGCCCACGATCTGAGCCTCATCTGTGACCTATAGCACAGCTCAAGGCAATGCTGTAACCCCAACCCACTGATTGAGGCCAGGGATCGAACCCGCATCCTTATGGGCACTAGTTGGATTTGTTTCTGCGGCACTGCAATGGGAACTCCTGAACTCTATAAACTCTTTGGATAGAAGGCCCATGGATACAAATTCTCCAGGGTAGTCATTTTTTTTCTCCCACCCAGAGCCCAGGAGAGATAGTTAGACCTCCTGTGGCCTTCCTGTCCTAGTGGGTGAATTTCTACCTATTATCTCTTTTCACTGAGGGTGCAACTCTTTTAAGTCCCTAACTTTATGTGGAGGAGTGTCAGTACCAACTACCCCCCTTCATGCGGGCTCATTACCTCATCTTTCATCCTCTTATGGCCATTAATATCCAAGCTCTTGTTCCATGAGTCCGGCCCCTTGTCCCAGCCAGCCCGCAAGGGAGAGCTGCAGTATCTGTTTGCTGCTCTAATACACATTTCACCCTTTGATTTTGACACTTGAGGATCAAACTACTTGCAAACTCCGTTTTGTGATTAAAAGGAAGTGTTGTTTTGTTCAGCAAGCCCCGTGTTTTGTGGACCTTAGTTTTCAGGTTGTTTAATATGCCATAATGCCATAAACAGAAATTTCTTGTTTATTCTAACCCCAAGGTTTCGCATCCATAAACTGAGACAGTAAGTGTCCACCCAAAGAATTGAGTGTAAGTCCACGTAAAGGTTGATTAGAGTGTTTAGTTATTATTAACGTTATGGTAATATTATTAACCAAAAAGGACCCCCCCCCCCGAGCTCCCACATTTAACAGCCTGCCTCACTCCTCTCTGTCCGATTCCTCATTTAACCTTTCTTTTGGATGGTTGGGCTGCCCCAGGCCTGCTGTGCGTTTTCTTCCAGAGCTTGCGCATCCGCAGACAACAACAAGCCTTGTTATCTTAGTGAAACCCCAGGTGCTCCACAGTGTTTGACAGTTTCTCAATTTTGCCTGTTTTATTAAATTATTAGAGAAGTTCTCCGAGCTCACAACAGAACATTTTGCAATTAGGAAGATTTTTGGTTGAATTCTTCTGAGTATCAGAACAATTTTTTATTTTATTTTTTTGTAGAGCCCCACTTGTGGCATATGGAGGTTCCCAGGCTAGGTGTCAGATCAGAGCTGTAGCCACCGGCCTACGCCACAGCTTTAAAGTGACTGTTTCATCTGTTCCATGGTGATGAAGAGCCCCTGTCATTTTCCAGCAGCAGATGTAAGTGAAGCCTATTTGCCCCCAGTGGACTGTAAATTCTTTGAGCAAAGGCACTTGTTAATTCAGTGTCTGATACAGTACCAGGCACATAGTAAGTGCTCAATAATGATGGACAGGCTCTTGGCCTGGGCAACTACTGTTCACCCCTTAGGTCTGAACTCAAGTGTTCATTCCTTAGGCGTCTGTCTTAGATCTCTTGGTTAGGCCTCTTGGTACATGATCCCATACCTTGACATTGCTTTCATACCATTTTCACACTGGTAATTAATGAAATAATTGCAGTTGTGTACTTAGTGACTTTCCTTTCAACCATAGCTTCAAGAAGGCAGTTCCCAATTCTGTCATAATGATTATTTTATTCCTTGTTCCTTACCTACAGGTAAATATTTTTTTAGTGACTGATGAAATGTTGCAAGAACAGTGTGCCTTGGGTTCCAGTTGTGGCTCAGTGTGTTAAGAACCTGACACAGTGTTTGTGAGGATGCAGGTTTGATCCTTGGTCTCGCTCAGTGGGTTTAAGGATCCAGAGTTGCTACAAGCTGTGGTGCAGGTCACAGATATAGCTCGGATCTGGTGTGGCTGTGGCTGTGGTGTAGGCAGGCAGCTGCAGCTCCCATTTGACCCCTAGCCTGGGAACTTCCATATGCTGCAGGTGTGTCTCTAAACAGAAAAAAACAGTGTTCCTTCAGTAAGTGGTATGTTGCATTAGTCATTCGAATTCTGTTTTTGAGATCTGAGAGGTTATGGGAATTGTTCTTCGTGTTGCTTTTGCATTTTCATTGTTAACTTCTAACTTTGCAGGAGTCTGGAGTTTACTGTGGTTCATGGATCTATAAGCTTGATGCACACTGTCAGGGTCCTTTTTGCATGCCGAGGCAGGCTGATTCATGTGCTGGGCTCCAAGTTCTCCCCTTGCTCAGGGTGAACGTGGAAATTGTTCTTAAACTTGATTTTACAGCTTCAGTGGAAAGAAGAAGTCTGTATTCTTGTCAGAACTGGAATCTAAAGTGTGGATGGGAAGAATTTCTTTTCTTTTCCCACCAGGCGACGCTCTCCTTCAAGGAAGCAAGGGCAATGCAGGCCTAGCTGAGATGGGCCTCCTGTGGTCCTCTCCTTTCTGTTTTTGCTCCATTTATTCCTCATCTCCTCCAAATCCCTCAGTAGTAATGATTTCTTTAAAAAAAGCATCCGTAGGACTGGCCAGGCGCATGTTCCATGCGTAGCTGCTGTCTGTTACTGGGTGTCATTACATCACCACGATCATCACCACCATCACATCAGTTGGTATTCCATGTAATGGCGTGAGGACTGATAGCTTTAGAGTAGGAAGGGCTAATCCTTGGCCAGAGGCACTTAGGAACACAAAGCACTTTTATAGCAGCTGGGACTTGTTTTGTCCAAGTGCTTAAATACAGAGTAGCAAGCTCAGATACCCACAGTTTCAGGGCCAGAGAGTAACACGGAAGAGCAAAGTGAAGTTTGTACATCATGATCAGAAATGGCAACCGACAGGGTCCTAAAGATGAGCTTCAGAAGGGAGTGGTGGGGATTGCAGCACATAGTGGGCTCTGGGTCCCATCTCTAGGAAGCAGCTAGCCTCACCACAGCTAATTTTAGGTTCAGGCCATCAAGTCCTTAATTTTTCAAGAATAGCTGGAAATGTGGGTTTTAGGTTCCCTGTCCTGAGTTTCAAATATTGGCAACTTTAAGAGCATTGCAAGGGCCTCCCAGAAACTTATCTGCCACCATCCCCCTTGGCCTACAGGAAGCTAGTTTGCCCCCCCTCGAACTTCAGGCCTGGGGAGAAAGAGACTTGAAGGAGTGATGGCAGTGCAATCAGCTTTACTTGTTTCAATTTCTTTGATCTAGTCCTTTGTTATGATAACTTGATGGACATATGCAGTCAGAATCAAAAGGGAAAGAGGAGATGGGAGGGAGAAGGCGGAGGGGGCTTCGGGTAGGGTGGTATGTGGTGACAGACAGAGGCCAGTGAGGCTAGGCTCCTTGGAAGAGGCAAACCAGGGGGCAGAGAAGCTGAGAAGCTGGGGTGTGTGTTGTAGGGGCAGTGGTAGGCGGGCTTGATGGAAGTTATCTTCTTCCCTGCTGCTAATGACTCTTGCCTTCATTTCATTTCACAAGCTTTTCTAAAACAGAAAAGCCTTCCCCGAGTTGAAGAGACCAAGGGTTGCCTCCTGACCCTCTTGATGCTTGGTCAGCAAATGGACGGCTGGCATCTGCTCAACTCACAGATACTGAGTGGGTGCTACCTGCATGCCAGGGCTCTTGGGGTTCCAGGGTAAGTGACACAGACTTGATCCTAGCCTCGATGCACCTCCTGGTTCTGCAGCCACAGGGCAGTGTGACAGGGGCTGTGATTCTGTGTTGGACTCAATGGGACTCTGGGGTTCCCCCAGTCAGAGAATGAGACAGAGGCCTGAGTTCCGGTGGTTTGGGAGGTGGTCTCAAGAAGCTGGAGTCAGGGAGGAGGAGTGAAAGGAAAAGCCAGTGGAGGGAGGGAGAGGGCTGGTCACTGCTGCAGTTGCCTAAATTTGACGCCACTGGTGTTCCTCTGAGGAACCACAGTGAAGCCGCAGCAGAATTGTCCTGACAAAGGAAGGGAGGCTGGGACTACTTACCCACTCCCATTGCCCACTGGCTGAAGGTGCTCTGGCAATATTGGGTTGCTTTTGAAAACTGGGTCCATCACTTGTTTCCATTCTAACCTCCGAGAAAGCCCTGGATCAAGGCAGAAAACCTAACTCTGCACGCACTTGAGGTGGATGCTGTCAGAGTGTTCCAGGAAACGATGGCCCTTCTGATGCACCCCGAAATTGAAAACAGGCTCAGGGCACTAAAAGTGACTGTCACAGAAGAGGAGGTTTTCCAGTATTCTGAAGATCGCCGACCAGTTCACCCCTTTCCTCCCGCTCCTTATCACTGAGCTTCTTACCCAAGTGAGAATCCAACCGTAGAGAAGGACGTGGCTATTTTGTGCACCAAATTCCCATTTGGCCTTCCCCAGTTCTGCCTACTACAGCCATTCCAGTTGATAGGCATCAGCCAGGTGACATGGTCAGGCCGTACGGTGGTTCTTTTAAATGATGGTGCCCTGGTTTTGTTTAGTTCCCAGCCATCCTTTACTGAGCACTGACTGTATGCCGGGCACTGGGCTTTATCCACGCACAGACCGCAGGGATGATGGGGAGCACGCAGCGAACTCTGTACATGTTGGGGTGAAGTGACTTGGGATTCAGGGCAGGATGTGGGACAGTATCAGAGAGAGGAAACCAACTTGACCTCCTAGAACGCTAGCACCAGACCATCTTTCCTCGAACATGGAGGCATGTCCCTTAATATGCAGAGTAGTGATGGGTTAATCACTTCAGGATGTTAGATGCATGGGAGCATGCTACCTAAGGGACAGGAACACCCCAAAAGGACCCCAGTAAGAAAACTACTTTGGTGTAGGTGAGGTTTGTGTTGCTTTGCGAAACTGTTACGTGCATCCTCGTTTGTTTCTTGTGCCTAGAGGGGTGGGAATGGGCCTGTCCCCTGGATAAATAAATAATGAACTGGGCTGGAAACCACTGCTTCTTTCTTGGCATCTGGGTCCTGCCCTTTCAAGGTGAACTTTCTCTCTAATTTAATTTTATGACTGACTGGGTGCAAGTCTGGTTTACTTAACTGTAAAATGGCTTGAACGATAGGAGGGTTTGGATGGATCTGTGCACGCTGTTAGCCGTGCAGGGGGAGCAAACCTCACACAACACATTTTTAGACAATTCTTTGGTAGGACCTTCATTTTTCTTGATCTTCTGATAGTCTTAACATTTATTGAACGTTTACCCTGGGTTAGACCTTGCTGTAAATGCTGCGTATGTGTATTATCTCATTTAGTCATGGCCACAGCCCAAGAGATAAGAACATTTACCTTTCCTTTTACAGTCAGGAAGCATAAGACAAAGAAAAGTTGAGAGACATGTCTCCAAGGTCATACATCTGGCACCCGGTGGAGAGTTGAGTCTGACTTTGGCAATCTGGCTTCGTGAAAATCCCTGGTCATTGATTCACCTTGTGTAGACCACTTTGGTCATTAAAGGGGAAAATTCTCATTTCTCACTGCATCTAGAACCTTGCCACTCTAAGCATGATCCTGGGACCAACCAATGGCATTGGCATCACCTGACAGCTTTTTAGAAATGCAGACTCTCAGGACCTCCCCAGGCCTTAATAATACAGAACCAGCATTTTAACAAAACCCCTAGGCATTCAGGATACTGGTTAAGTCAGAGAAGTACTGGGGTCACTTTCTTAGCTCCAAAGCAAGAGCTGTGGTTCAGGAAGGAACCCCACGATTCCTGGTTATTAGCTGCATGGCCTGGCCTAGTTACCTAACTTTCATACACTTCAGTTTCCTTCTCTGAAACCAGGAGCTCCTCATCTTATCGGCATCCTCTGGTGGTTGTGAAGATGAAAAGAAAGAAATGCATAAAGCACTTAGCAGATACTCGTGGTCATGAGAATGGGCCAGTGCTCAAAAAATATCATTGCAGCCATCCCTCTGTACTCATAGGTTCCATATCCACGGATTCAACTGACAGTGGATCAAAAAAATTAAAAATTCCAGGAAATTCTAAATAGAATAATTTGAATTTGCCATGATCTATGTAGCATTTTTTATGTAGCATTCACATTGTATAAGTAATCATTTAAAGTATACAGGAGGGTGTGTATGGGTTAGGTGCAAATACTATGACATTGTATATATAGGGACTTGAGCATCTGTGGATTTTGGTATCTGTGTCGGGTCCTGAAACCAATTCGCTATGGAGACTGAGGGATGACTATGTTTCTGGTTTGGATCATGATTATCTCACACTTTGGCCCTCCGATTCCTGAGATCTAGGAGGAAATTGACAAATGAGTGCACCCAAGGTTTGAGGCACGTTTTAGAACTTCATAAATTCATGAAGGCTGATGTTAATATGAAAAGTCTAGAATGTTTCTTTATTTATAATAGAGACATGAGAATCCTTGATCCTATATGATAGTAGCCATAGTGCCTTTGGCAGAAGCTGCAGAGTTTTGAAGAGTGGAGGAAAAGGACAGCAACAGCTTCCATGTATTGCCTGCTGTATGCTCTCCCAGCCACCCCTGTGCTAAAGCATTTTGCTTTCACTGTGTCTGTAGGAAACCGAGATGAGGTTGAGGCTGTTATTGTTTTCATTTTATAGTGGAAAAAGCTGAGACTCCTAAACACAACCTGCCCAATATTTTACAGCTTAGAAATGGAGTTACCGTTGTGGTGCAGCAGGTTAAGGATCTGGTGTTGTCTCAGTGATGGTGCATGTTCGATCCCCAGCCTGGCATAGCGGCTTAAGTATCTGGTGTGCCACCGTTGCAGTTCAGATTTGATCCTGGGCCCAGGAATTTACATTATATGGTCTATACTAAGAATAGTAATTATATATTTAAGTGGCTAGAAAAAAATCAAAATAATGCTATCTTGTGATATGCAAAAATGATAACAGATTCAAATTCCAGTGTCTACAAATTGAGTGTTCTTGGCACACAGCCACGCTTATCCACCTGCTCACTGTCCGTGACTCCTTTTATGCTGCAACAGCAGAGTTGAGTAGCTGTGACAGAGCCATTACAGCGCACAGAGTCTGCAGCAGTTACAGTCTGGCCCTTTACAGTAAGGACTTACTGGCTCGTCTCAGGAACTTTTGTCACTGGAATCCAGAACAGAGCCTCTTGCCACTATGCTATGGTGCCTCCCCATAAAGCCACACAACATCCCGTTTCCATGACTACTTCCCTGCCACCCCCCAAATTCCAAAGGAATCATTCAGTTATTAAAGAAGGGCCTTAAGCTAGGGAAGGCAGAATTCTAACATCATGTTCCAGTCACTGATGTGTGATGTACACCAATTCTTCTTTTTTTTCCCATTACTTCATGACTTTTATTACAATTATAGGTGTACAAGAATCATTAAAACTCAATTTGATAGCATTTCCATCCCAAACCCTCAGTGCATCCCCCCACCCCCCAGATTGTCTCATCTGGAAACCATAGGTTTTCCAAAGTCTGTGAGTCATTCTCTGTTCTGCAAATAAGTTCATTGTGTCCTTTTTTTTTAGTTTCCACATGTAAGCAGTAGCATTGGATGTTGGTGTCTCATTGTCTGACTGGTTTCACTTCTCATGATAATTTCTAGGTCCATCCATGTTGCTATAAATATTGTTATTTTGTTTCTTTTAACGGCTGAGTAATATTCCATTGTGTGTTTGTACCATACCTTCACTATCCACCCTTCTGTCGATGGGCATTTAGATTGTTTCCATGACTTGGCTATTGTACAGGGTGCTGCGATGAACACTGGAGTGCCTATGTCTTTTCGAGTCATAGTGTCCTCTGGATAGAAGCCCAGGAGTGGGATTGCTGGATCAAATGGTAATTCTATTTTGAGTTTTCTGAGGAATCTCCATACTGCTTTCCACAGTGGTTGCACCAATTTGCATTCCCACCAACAGTGTAATAGGGTTCCTTTTTCTCCACACCCTCTCCAGCACTTATTGTTTGTAGACTTTTTGATGATGGCCATTCTGGCTGGCGTAAGGTGTTACCTCATAGTGATTTTGATTTGTATTTCTCTAATAACTAGTGATGTTGAACATTTTTTCATGTGTTTTTTGGCCATCTGTACCAATTCTTTTTATTTAATTTTAATTTATTTTATTTTATTTTTTGCCTTTTTGTCATTTTTAGGGCCACACCTGCTGCATATGGCGGTTCCCCGGCTAGGGGTCTAATCGGAGCTAGAGCTGCCGACCTAAGCCACAACCATAGCAATGCCAGATCTGAGGCGCATCTGCGACCTACACCACAGTTGATGGCAACACCGGATCCCTAACCCACTGAGCAAGGCTAGGGATTGAACCCACAACCTCATGGTTCCTAGTCAGATTCATTTCCACTGCACCCTGATAGGAACTCTGATTTGTTTAATTTTTAAATTAAAAAAATATCAATTTACAGTATTGTGTCAATTTCTGCTGTACAGCACAGTCATATACATATACATATATATATGTGTATATATATATATATATATATATATATATATATATATATATATATATATAATTTTTCTCCTACTATCTTCCATCATGATCTATCCCAGGAGATTGGATATAGTTCCCAGTGCTGTATAGTAGGACCTCATTGCTTACCCATTCTAAATGTGTTAGTAGTTTGCATCTACTAACCCCAAACTTCCCATCCACCCCACTCCCTCCCCCTTCCCCTTGTCGACCACAAGTCTGTTCTCTATGTCTGTGAGTCTGTTTCTGTTCTGTAGATAGATTCATTGGTGCCATATTTTAGATTCCACATGTAAGTGATATCCTATAATATTTGTCTTTCTCTTTCTGACTTCACTTAGTACAAGAATCTCTAGTTATATTCCATGTCTTGGCTATTGTGAATAGTGCTGCAATGAATGTAGCAGTGCATATGTCTTTTTGAATGAAAGTTTTAATCCAGATATATGCCCAGGAGTGAGATTGCTGGGTCATACGGTAATTCTATATTTAGTTTTCTGAGGAACCTCCGTACGGTTTTCTTTTTTTTAAATTTTAAATGATTTTTATTTTTTCCATTATAGCTGGTTTATAGTGTTCTGTCAATTTTCTACTGTACAGCAATGTGACCCAGTCACACATACATATATACATTCTTTTTCTCACATTATCCTCCATCATAAGTGACTAGATATAGTTCCCCTGTGCTATACAGCAGGATCTCATTGCTTATCCATTCCAGAGGCAATAGTTTACATCTATCAACCCCAAATCCATACTGTTTTCCATAGTGGTTGTACCAGCTTACATTCCCATTAAGAACAGTGCAGGAGGGTTCCCTTTTCTCCACACCCTCTCCAGCATTTGTTACTGGTAGACTTGTTAGTGATGGCCATTCTGACCAGCGTGAGGTGGTATCTCGTTGTACTTTCAGTTTCCAAACCCAGTTCTTGGCTGCTCTGTTGGCGGGTAACTAATTGACCATCCTCCCCAAGCAGAGCAGAAATCGTTGAGGATGCTTCATCCATGGAGAGACTGAGGGCCTGGCAGGCAGGGTGTAAGCTGAAGCTGCCTCCTAGAGGCCCATCTGCAGGCTTTTGTCCTGGTCTGAAATCAAAGGGAAGAGGTACGAGGTGAGAGGGTGTTACCTCCTTCCGGGCCTTGCTGTCCTCACCAAAGAACATGTGATGTGTTGGAGAGGTGGAGGAGGCTTCTCCCCAGAGTGCTCTTGGTGGGCTGGTCTTCCCCCGTCACCTCTTCCTGGGACTTCCTGGGGGTGGTTCCTCCTGTCCTGCGCATGTGCTTTCCTGTCAGGGAGGATGGAAGGGACAATCGGGGAAGAGTTGTTCAGAAAACAGGATGCTCATGCTGGCTCTGAAGAGAAATGTGTGTTCATCCCTGAAGTCTGCCTGTGGGGCACCTGGTTTGTCTAAGACAGCCTCAGTGTCAGTGCTCAGAGAGGGTGGCACCTCACTCATGATCATGGCAATTGTTAGTGTCTGATACATGTCAGCATGCTCGCCATACATCATATCTCAGTGTTTCCCAAACACTCATCGGGGGGATGGGAAAAATGTGTATGTTCCCAATGTAAATATGCATTGGTCCATAAGGAAATGAGCACACTGTATCACATAAAGCTAATTTTACTTTTCAGTTTTGGGGGCTGCCCTCTTTCCTGTGTCCTTCCTTCTTACCTTTGGAGATGCAAGATATTGCTTTTTGAAACAGCATTCTCTTATTTTGTTGTGCATTCCTTTCCTTTATGAAATGACTGGAAAAAGCCCCTGACAGTTTCCTCTTTGTCAAACACATGGACCCTGGAGCTGGGTGACTGCAGTTTGAGTCTTGGCTCTGCCACCAGCTCTGAACTCAGTTCCTGCATTTAAGCAGGGATAATCGCGCCTGTCTCAGGCTGCTGTCAAGGAGATTATATTAATATGCATAAAACACTTACAGTAGCCCCTGGCACAGAGCAGACACTACATTAGAATTAGCTATTAGTCTTTCTCTTATTTATGTTAGAACTTATCAGAAGAAGAAGCAAAATTATACCTCCACGATTTAAGGGGGGGATTGTTTGGGTCCAAGAAATCTAAAATCAGGAGCTACTTCTTTATCTCTTAAACTTTGCAAAAACCCCATTTAACAGGTCAGGGAACCAAAGGTTGGAGAGACGGATGGGGCCCTCAGCAAATGTCTCTGCCATCACTGGCAGCCTAAGAAAAAGGGTGATAGTACAGGGTTTTCTAAAACCAACTAGTTTCCCTTACGGGAGCAGGATTTTAATATGCAGATGTTTTGAACTTTTCTTAAAAATTGTGTTCAGCTTCATTTACAGTGAATAAGTTTCTCCACCTGTGCCCCTTCACACTTGCCTAGGTATGTACTTAATGTTCTCAATTATCTAGACCTCATATTCACTCTCACTAGTTCTCTATAAATGTGCCAGGAATAACTTCCCATTGCATTAGAGACCTGCAAGCTTTAGGAGTTGCTTAAGAAAAGATGGGCTCTGGCAGGCTCCATTAGGCAGAGGTTAAAAACCAGTTTATACTTTCATCTGTAAGTACCTTAAACACGTGTGATTTCAGCCAACTTGAGGAGGGAATGCAAGGCTAGACCTTCGATTTGGTTGGGAAAGTTCTGTTCATGCTATGTGTTTTGAAACAGGTGGTTTTCTAAGAGGCTGTCTTGATTGACTTCCTTCTCCTCACCTCTGTTTTCACCTCAATATTAAGAGTCAGGGTTGAGGCATTTTAAAGGCCAGACCCACCGTGTCCACCATCTGCCCCAACTCCTCTCTGTCTTGACCACTTAAGATTCAAGAGAGAGAGTCTCTTGGTCTTGTGCGACAAGTCTCCAGCCCAGTGGACAGAAGAAGCTTTTCATGGCAGACAGTGTAGGTGGTACCAGATAGAAAAGCACAGTGATTAAGAGCTCAGATTCTTGAGCAAATCAGATTTGTGAGTCTAAGCTCACTCTTGATACTGTGTAACCTCAAACATGTTACTTAGCCTCTGTTCTTTTCCTTTATTTTATTAAAATATAGTTGACTTACAATGTTACATTAATTTCTGCCATATAGCAAAGTGACAGATATATATATGTGTGTGTGTGTGTGTGTGTGTGTGTGTATTCTTTTAATATTCTTTTCTATTATGGTTTATTACAGGATATTGAATATAGTTCCCTCTGCAGTAGGATCTTGTTGTTTATCTATACTGTATATAATAGTTTGCATTTGCTAATCACAAACTTCCAATCCATCTCTCACCTCCCCCACCCTCTTTGGCAACCACAAGTCTATTAGTCTCGGTTTTTGATTTGTAAAATACATATAATAGTAATACCTTTTTTCCTCTTATTTTTTTCTTTTTCTTTTTAATATTTTTTAGGGCCACACCTGCATCATATGTAAGTTCCTGGGCTAGGGTTTGAATTGGAGTGGCAGCGGCCAGCCCGTGCCAGACACAGCAATGTTGGATCAGAGCTGCATCTATGACCTATGCAGCAGCTTGTGGGAATGCTGGATCCTTAACCCTCTGAGTAAGGCCAGGGTTTGAAACTGCTTCCTCACAGACACTATATCGGGTTTTTAACCCACTGAGCCACAGTGGGAACTCCAGTAATAATACCTTTTACGTGAGGTTCTTGTGTAGATTAAGATTATTTTTATCAAGCACATAGCCTAATGCTTACACTTGATAAATGTTAGCTGTTATCATCATAAGTTGTACTTTGGATGTAGATTTTAGAAGGATCCCCAAACTAGTATAAATGGCTTATATATGGCTTATTAATAACAACGTAGCTTAATAAATGACTTATTATAACAACTTAGCATTTCATAGGCAAACTCACTTTGGGGAATCATTGCCTAGACCCACCCATCCTTAGGCCAGCCTCTCACTTTCCCTCTGTGGTGACTGGCCCATTAACTGGTGTGCTCGTGAAACAGGTTCTATGATGATCTCAGTATCAGATAGCTATTACTGTATAACGGAGCAATCCAAAACGTTGTACCTTAACACAACGTCATTTATTAGATCTTGATTCTATCAGTTGGCAGTTTGGGCTGGGCTCAGTCAGTTTTTGTGTTGGGCTTGCATGGACTCATTCGTGTTTCTTTAGGCAACGGGCAGGTTGCTAGGAGCTGGTTGACCTAGATGGTGTAATTCACATGGACTGTGCTTGGTGCTGGTGGCTGGCTGGAGTGATGGAAGTGACAGACCTTATGTATCCACTAGACTAGCCCAGGTTTACTCTCATGACGTCAGTCTTAGAGTTTCCAAGAGCAGCAAGAAAGGACAAGCCCTGCTGTGCGAGTGCTTTTTGTGCTTCCATTTGTGTTACACTTGCTAAAGACCCATTGACCAAAGCAAGTTCCATGGCCAAGGCCAGAGTAAATGGGGTGGAGGGCTGTCTAAGATTATGAGACATGCAGCCATTATTACAGCCATATACCACAATCTCCTTTCTTCAGTGAGTCTGAGAGGAAATACTTTGCATTTAAGCATTCAAGTGGTGTAAGTTTTCTTTTTTTAATCCTTTGTCAGATATGGTCTTTTAATATGCCTGGCATCTGGTCACTATCCTTGGATTTTATTGCTGTCATGTTTTTCTTTAATCTTTTATTCCCTTTATTTGGGAAATTATAGTTTGCTGCAGGACATAGTTCTTTTTATAGGAGAAACAGCTGTGATGTCATAGCTGAGCACATTTCCTTAGGGGTATGCATTTATCCCCATGCATTTGAAAACACAGCCCATAATCCCATTGGTTCATTTCTATTTTGGTCTCTGACTTCATATCAGATAAGAGCAAATATGTGTACCAAAAATATATAAGTTTATGAATTAGTCTTTAAAAATGTTATTTACCATTTTCTTTTGATTTCTAGTTATTGAGCTCTAATAGATGAGGGAATGCTAAAAATCTCTTTCTCTTTTTTTTTGCTTTTAACTCAATGAATTTTATAATATTTATAGTTGTACAATGATCTCACAACCCAGTTTTACAGCATTTCCATCCCAAACCCCTAGCTCATCTCTCCCCCTCAACCTGTCTCTTTTGGAAACCATAAGTTTTTCAAAGTCTATGAGTCAGTATCTGTTCTGCAAAGAAATTCACTGTATCCTTTTTTTAGATTCCACATGTAAGTGGTAGCATATGACGTTTGTGTCTCACTGTCTGACTAACTTCACTTAGCATGATAATTTCTAGGTCCATTCATGTTGCTGCAAATGCCATTATTCTATTCCTTTTTATGGCTGAGTAGTATTCCATTGTGTATATGTATTACATCTTCTTTATCCATTCCTCTGTCAGTGGACATTTAGTTTTCTTCCTTGTCTATTATAAGAAATTTCTTTCTTTTATAAGGATCAGTTTGAATTAAATTCATTTTCACAAAAACAAATGAGAAGTGAGTTTTGGGTATCAGAAACCATTCAAGTTTTTTATTTTTATTTTTTTAAGAGCAGTTTAAGCAGGATTTTTTTTTTAGTTAAAACAAATAGCAATATGATTAGTAACTTAAAATGGAAATAAATAGATTGCTTAGAGCTCAAACAAAACATTCTCAATAAAGAATTTCTCAGTGGAACATTTATGTTCTATTGAATCTATACACAATTATATCTTATTCCCTAAACAAAACAGATTTCCAGTGATAAATGTTTCTGGACAGCAGCAAGATGCAGTTCAGTTCATTTCAAGATGCTGATTTATTTGTGAAATTAGCAGAAAATAGTTGCCAATGAGAACCTGGGGGAGTCCTATCTATCTTGAGCTGCTCTGCTGGTGTTTCACCTAGAAATATCTTCGAGATAGAGGTGCTTCTTACAGGGATAAGAAAAAAACTGCAGCTGGCGCAGAAATTAATTTGTATTTATAGTCCAAACACCTACATGAATCCTTAATCTGCTTTTTTATGATTTTAGGGGGATTTATAGAAGCATTTAGATTGGAAGAAATCTCTAGTGGGTCATCAAGTTCCCTCTCCTTATAATGGCAGCACTGATTTTATTACCCTTAAAGCAGCTCTGATAGATGGGTGTCAAGTCTGGCTCATGTTTCATGAATTTAAAAATGTATATCCCCTACACTGAGTGTATTTAATGTGTAGGAGACAGACTGGGAGCTGCCTATATGCCCTGGAGACCTCTTCTGAGTTCCTGATGCACAGTCTTTTCTGAACACATGCCAAATATGTAGCCTATTAAGCATTATATTTGTGCCATCAAACCCAGCTTGCTTCAGGCTTTTGACAATTGGAAGCGCTTTCCCCTGTGTGTGTAGGGACCTGGTTGTGCTCTCTGTTCTGAGGTGATAACAGAAGATTATTCCTTCCTATATCTTTTTGTCCTGCATATCTCTACGGATCTGCCATCCCCCCGGTTGAGAAAGCCTGCTTGGAAGACCAATTATGAGCCAAAAGGTATTTTGAGGTATCTTATATCTGCAGAAGTTTGTGAGACACAAAGCAATATAAGCTGTGGTTCTTATTGGCAAGAAATCTGTATTCTGTTTGAGAAGATTCCTGAGGTATATCCGGGAAGAAGTGAAATTGGTCTTTATGAACATTGTGTGAAAATCCAGACCATTACTTTATGGTTCCACTTAGTGAATGATACGTAATTATGCATAAGCACGTTATACTGGATTCTGACAAAAGCGAGTGACAGCTTCTGCAACACAGACACTAGCTAGGGCAGGACAGAATATGGTGTTTGTTGTTTTAAACAGTTGCAAGTGCCAGAGGGGTGAGAGCAGGGGAGCTGGATAAGCACTGGTTTCCTCAAGGACAGAGAAGATGTGACTGGGCTGGACTCTGATGTGTTCACATGACTCATCCAGACATTGCCTAAAAATATGTGTTGAAGGACGGGATGGCAGATGAATGTGCAGACCTAGTTTTTGAATCCTGGTGTTACCAGTGGCCAACTTTGTGACCTTGGTCAAGCAACTCCCCCTCTCAGAGCCCCAGTGGCTCCAGCTGTAAAGTGGCGAGACAGGTTCAGGGGCTGTTGCGAGGATGGAATGAGATAACTCATTCCCACTGCCCAGGGCAGAGCTAGAAACCTGTGTGTGACAGTGTTGGTGTGTAACAGGCACTGTGGAAGCACAAGGGTGGAGTAAAGGAAGGAGGCTTCAAAGGAGGAATATTTGGAAAAAAGGGAAAAGGGCATTAGGCTGGGGGAAGGTCAACAGCCTTCTGGAATGAGGTGAGTCTGTTTGGGGTGTGAAGATGGACTTGAGTGGCAGGGACACATCACTGACTATTTTGTGTTGGGGCCTGCCTCAGATAAGTTGGGTGGGGGCCAATGATATGGTCTTAGAGAACAAGCGCAGTCATTAGGCTGACTCTAGCAGGCAACCGTGGACTCTAATTGCAATAATGATTGCAACTCTGATGGCAGTAGTTAAGAGTTTTGAAAGCCTGTTGTATTACTGTGCATCCAGTCCTATGATGGGTCCTGCATTTTATGTATTATTATTATTATTTGCTTTTTAGGGCCACACCTGCAGTTTATGTAAGTTCTCAGGCTAGGGGTTGAATCGGAGTTGCAGCTGCTGGCCCACACCACAGCCACAGCAACGTGGGATTTGAGCTGCATCTTCAACCTACACTATAGCTCATGGCAATGCTGGATCCTTAACCCACTGAGCAAGGTCAGGGATCAAACCCACATCCTCATGGATACCAGTTGGGCTCACTGTCACTGAGCCTCAATGAGAACTTCCTTATGTATTATTTTGAATCTTCACAATCATTTGTATTACTTATGCATTAAGCCAGTTTTACAAATAAGGAACTGAGGCTCAGAGTGATCAAGTAATATGGTCAAGGTCACAGAGCTAACCAGTGGTAGACTTGGGGCTCAAATCCATGCAGTCTGGGGTAAGAAGTAAATCCTGTATTCTAGCCCAGGGTGGTTGGCCTGCCAGGATATTATATAATGTCTGTAGGATATTAATCAGTCGGGGATATGACATAGTCAAAGTGACAAGGAGGAAAGACAGAAAGGGACACACGTTAGGGACTGGGGCTGAAGGGGCAACTAAGACGTGATTGTAATTAGGGCCTAAGTTATTGAGGATATTGTAAAGGGACAGGTATTAGTGTTGAGGAAAAAGTAAATCTGTGAGATCTTTAAAAGGGCCAGTTTATAGGACTTGGCAATTTAATGTCTGTGAAAGTCAAAGGAGAAGAGTCAAAGGTGGCTTTCAGTTTTTCCTGCTGGACAGTGCTAATTCCCAGGCTGGTGCAGCTGCTCACTACCTGGGGGCCCAGTAACCACATCACACACCTCCTGCTCCTACTCTTCTGCCGTCTCCCCACCTCCCCACCCACAGACTCAGAGCTGACCAGGCTAAAACTTGGACCATAAGGCTCTTTACAGAAGGTGAAACAGAACAGAAGGTGAAACCTTAAACAGAAGGTGAAAACAAAACAAAACAGGAAATAAACCCCATGTCACACAAAGGCTGCCAACAGTTACCATCACAGAAAAATGAGGGACTCCAGTAATTCTTTTCTCCCACTTTCACTCTTCTGGATTATGTCTCTGGTGAGGACCGGCAACTAGGTTGAAAGAAAGCTTTCCTGCATTGTGTATTCCAGTTGTTTACTACTGGCACGTTGGAAAGCTGTTGATTTTTTGCATGTTTATTTGTATTCAAGCCATCGTACCAAATAGCTTCTTAGTTAGTTTTCTGGGGTTTCTAGGGATGTAAACATGCCTTCTCTAGGAAGTGATAATTTTCTTCTTCTCTTCCAATAATTATTTAACTTGTTTTTATTTATTGACTCATCACTTTGTTTGTTTAAAAAATTAGTTATTTTAAAAATTAGTTGGATAGTTCCCATCACAGTGCAGCGGAAACGAATCTGACTAGGAACCATGAGGTTGCGGGTTAAATCCTGGCCTTGCTCAGTGGGTTAAGGATCCGACATTGCTATGAGCTATGTTGTAGGTCACAGACTCAGCTTGGATCTGGCGTTGCAGTGGCTGTGGTGTAGGCCAGCAGCTGTACCTCTGATTGGACCCGTAGCCTGGGAACCTCTACATGCTGGAAAAAAAAAAAAAGTTAGTTGGCATAACAAAAAAAAATGTTGATTTTTTTAAGTATCTGTAGGAAGGAGTGAGTACAAATCAGAGAGGCTAAAGAGAGCATGAATGGCCAGGAAGCTATTGCAATAGAATTGTGATGTTTTGATGCTCAAGGAAATTGAAATAGTCACAAGGGAAAATGGGCTGGCCTAGTAACTGTGGCCCTGGGCACAAAAGATGACTTCCAGGCCTCAAATCCAAAGTCTGGTAATCTAGAGTCACCAGGGACTTGACTTTGTTGTTAATAGAGTTTGAAGTTTATTGCCATCAATTCATCTGAAAAGAGTTGAGAAGATGGAAATTAATTAGATTTCTCAGTTTATAAACAGCTCCAGGAATGTGGATTTAAAAGAAATTAGCAGGTATTTTAATTTTCTTCAATATCACCATGGTCTGACTCTTACTCTACCTAGAGGCAAAACATCACATAATAATTGCAGTTTATAAGTGTATTTTTCCGGTTGACAAAGCAATTTTCCATGTATTGTCTCATTTGGTCTTCAACAACTCTGTGAGATAGAGAAGTATTGAACATTTGTCCTACAAGTTACAGTTTGCAAAATCCTCCCCGCTACATGCCCTCATTGAATGCTCACACTCACTGATTTCTAAAATGTACCTGAAAGGTTTATCTGATTGTGGCTTTCTACACGCTGACTTTCTTTTCTGTCTTCGAAAATGAAATTCCCCACAGAGAATGTCTATCCTTGCCTTGTCCATGCACTGACCCCCTCTTCATTTTTTAAAGTCCTATTCAGGGAGAATGTTATCTTTGCCCCTTCCTCACAAGAGAGAGATAATGGGCAGAGGTGGAGCAGAGAGAAGCTGAGCAAGCAGCTTAAGAAGGGGAGACCTGGAGGGTATATGTAGAGGATGGTTGACCAGAAGTCCTCTTGACAATGCTGAGGATTATGGAAACATTGGTGTGGCCTGTCTTTGTCTTTCCCCCAAAGATGCTCTTGGAGGGTGTAGGCAGAGGATGGTTGACCAGAAGTCCTCTTGGCAACGCTGAGGATTACGGAAACCTTGGTGTGGCCTATCTTTGCCTTTTCCCCCAAAGTGGAGCCAGTGGAGAAGGTGGTGTGAGGGTGCTTAGTGTGCTGTTTAGAGGATGACATTTCATAAGCAAACACACATACACATGTGTAGAGGCTCCCATTCTGCTGCTCCTCTCACTTTCTTAGATTTCAGGAGGCGGAAAGGGAAAGTTATTTGACTGTTTGCAGGATCTTTCAGTACAGTGTGTCTGGTTTTGCGATGGAGCTCCGAGGGCGTCTCATAGAGGCCAAGGGAGGAGAGCGTTTCACGGAGGGTGTAGGTTATCACTGTTGGCATCTGCCAAGAGTAAGGCAGAGGGAAGGAAGTCGCCCACTGGTGCCTTTGAGAGTCCAATTCTGGGAGGTTGTTGGGCATGGAAGCCTGGCCACCTGGCGCTCAGAAGGGAAGAGACAGTGAGAAAAGGGAGGCAGTAGACTTGGGTTACTTGTAGAAGACACTGGGCTATGAAGGGTTGGGGAAAAAATTTGAAACATACATATAAGCTGTTATAAAAGATTCAAAGAATTTAGAAACAAATTGACTAAACCGTTTAAGACCTCTGTCCCTTTTTGTTGCATCCCTGAGTGTCATGGAATGACAGGTGCTTTTTCAATCCTTGATAAACTTTTTTTTTTTTTTTTTGTCTTTTTGGGGCTGTACCTGTGGCATATGGAGGTTCCCAAGCTAAGGGTCTAATTGGAGCTATAGCTGCTGGCCAACGCCACAGCCACAGCAATGCCAGATCTGAGCCACGTCTGAGACCTACACCACAGCTTAGGGCAATGCTGCATTCTTAACCCACCCGCTGAGCGAGGCCAGCTGAAACTTCATGGTTCCTAGTCGGATTCCATTTCCCCTGTGCCACGATGGGTACTCTAATCCTTGATAAACACTTTAGAGAGAAGGGGTGAGGTTCATGTGGATGTCAGGTGTGAGTGCAGAGGGTTCAGAGGAAAGGAGGGGTTTGAGGTGAGCACAGTGTGTGTGTGGATATGGGTGCAGTATGTACCGTTTCATGTGTGCAGGTCTGTGTCTACATATGTTTATTCCTACACATATCCTGGGAAAGAAGGGGAGGGCATCCAACTCTTCACTTGATGTGGATGGGGAGGAAGAAAGAATGTATTGGCACTGATGTCTTTTGATAAAGGTTAGGGTCTCTTAGGACACCTGTCTGTTCAGATCGAGTCATCTGCAGAGAGTGACTGTGACCATGATGAAATTGGGAGTCCCAAGGCAGGAGGTCTGAAGGGGCTGCTGATGGGGTGACAGCTGGGGATGTTCATAAGACACAAAAGTGAGAATTGCGGAGGAGAGGGAGGGAAAACATGAACGTGCACAGCTTGATTTAGTAATGGCCCCACTCTGTATGTCCAGGGTGCCCTCCTGCCATGCCGTGTGGCCTGGGAGCTGAGCAGTTGGGCAGTAGGAGAGGGGGTCTCCTGGGTGTGCTTGGCAGGCTAACACAGGGTCTCAGAGGAGGGAGCGGAAAGTGTAGAAGTGGTGGGGAAGTATTTGCTTCCCCCACCTCTACCCTGGAGTCAGAACCATAAAGCCAGGAGGAGGCTAATGGGCTGAGTGGAGCCTGATGGTTGAGTGAACTGGGGCGGAGAGCGAAGAAGTGAAAGAAATGATAGGTTAGGAGCCTGTGTTCAGAGAGGGGGAACGTGGAGTTGGAGCATTTTTAAAGTCTGCTCTTGGATTAATGATTTTCATATTAAACTGGCTGTGGAATTTCAGGGATGCGATTTCAACCGGTATAAACAAAACAAAGCAAAACAAAAACCAGTGCCTATAGTGGTATATCAGACTCCAGTTCCTGACTTTGTTTATAAAATTTTCCTTGTTATTGAAGGGTCCCTTAGTGTCATTTCTGAATGTCATTGTCTCCCAAAGGCACTGATTTGGAGAAGACTGGATTCCTCTTTATAGACACTATTATGGATGCTCTCTGATTTGTGAAAGCTTTCCATTCTGCTAGGTCTGATACATCACGAATTTCTCCAAAGTGAAAAAAAAAAAAAGACTCAAGGTACATTTTAGTACCACCCCTCACTTTTGATTTATAAAATCTGACCTTTTAGTATGTTTAGCTACTTGTACTGACCCTTGGAATAGTGTTGGCTGGTTTGGACAGGAGACCAAATATAAACTTAATTTTTTCACAGCCTGTTGCTGGCTTTGCCCTCTCACCATCAGCCCCCACTCTGTGCTTGGACGGAGGGGCCTGTCCTTGTTAGAATAGTTCTCTTGGCTTTTGAGGTATATTATCATGGGAAAGGAGAATGGATAGATGGGCAGCACATGAATGAAGTTTATCTAGGAATATGAAGTCAAGGCTGTGAGAGTAGCTGCAGATTATGAGGGAAAGTGGATTTTAAGAACCAGCATCGATAATACATCCCATTCACGTGGTTGATACCAAGGAAGTATTGAAGTTAGTCTGAAATTGCTTTTTGGTAGTTTTCTTTGACCATGGTACTTCTCTGTGACTGGAACACAAGGGTCTTAGGGTCAACGGGACTATGCTAGACTCATCACTTTCTGGTCAAGAAGAGACTGCATTAGAAAGAGGGCAACCCCAGGTCCATCGAAATAACGTGAGCTGATACTGTGATGATCCTCTGGGGCAACAGAAACATTAGAAGCCTGACAACAAAATGTCGTTTCTTTATGGCTGTTGTTTTTCACATTACTGTCTCACCTCAGAGTCTTCTTCTGGAAATGAATCTATTTTGTATTACAGATCTTAGTACAAAATTTTCCACTTCCTTAAAATTTTATTAAGTGCCTTGTGGAACAATTTGCGTAAGGTCTAATTTTCCAAGTTGTCGGCTGTGGGGCATAATGATCTCGTATTTTTTCATCTCGTTTCATGCCATTATTTATATAAAGAGGTGGTTAGTTTGCATGCAGATTAGGCAAATGTGAAAAGTGAACACTTTTTTCTTCTATCATTTTAGATCTAAAAGAGCATTGTTTTTCTATTTTATTGCTGTCTCATAAAAATACACTGGGGGCCATATCTGTATATTTTTTAGTAGTTCCAATAACAAGGTAAAAAGAAATTAATTTTAATAATATACATCATTTAGCCCAATTTATCCCAAATGATATCATTTTAACATGAAATGCATTTTTAAGTTATTAGTGTGATATTTTACAATTTTGGGGTACAAAATCTACAATATCTAATATGTACTCCACACTTAGAGAACCTATCAACTCAGACTACCCACATTTCAAGTGCTTTATAGCCACATATGGTAAGTGCCTACCGTATTGACTGGCATCTATATTTGTTTTATGGCCATGATTACTTGAGTATCAGCTTGGCTGCTAAATTCTTTCTTTTTTTATGATTTTGATTTTTTTCCATTATACTTGATTTACAGTGTTCTGTCAGTTTCTACTATATAGCAATATGACACAGTCAAACATACTATATATATATATATATATATATATACATACATACATACATATATATATATACTTTTTCTCACATTATCCTCCATCATGTTCCATCACAAGTGACTAGATATAGTTCCCTGTGCTCTTCAGCAGGATCTCATTGCTTATCCACTCCAAATGCAGTAGTTTGTGTCTACTAACCTCAGACTCCCTCCTCCTCCCCTTTGGTAACCACAAGTCTGTTCTCCATGTCCATGATTTTCTTTTCTGTGGAAATGTTCATTTGTGCCATTTATTAGATTCCAGATATAAGTGATATCATATGGTATTTGGCTTTCTTTTTCTTACTTACTTCACTTTGTATGAGATTCTCTAGTTCCATCCATGTTGCTGCAAATGTCGTTATTTTGTTCTTTTTTATGGCTAAGTAGTATTCCATTGTGTATATATACCACATCTTCTGAATCCATTCATCTGTTGATGGACATTTAGGTTGTTTCCGTGTCTTGGCTATTGTGAATAGTACTGCAGTAAACATATGGGTGCATGTATCTTTTTCATTTGAATGGTTAGTCATTTAGATGAATTAATCATTCTTTTCATTCACTCACTCTTTTGTTGATTCACTCATTCATTAGGTTAAAGTTCTATTTCATTGCCTAAACTTTAAGAAATATTGCAAATGTAGAATAAGGTAAAAGTGGATTTCTGTATATTCTTGGAAGGTAGAGTATACTTTTTTATTTTTACTTTTTTCAATGAATTTTATTACATTTATAGTTGTGCAATGATCATCACAACTATTTCCATCCCCAACCCCCAACCTATTGCCCCCGCCCCCCAACCCATCTCATTTGGAAACCATACATTTTTCAAAGTCTGTGAGTCAGTATCTGTTCTGCAAAGAAGTTCATTGTGTCCTTTTTGTTTAGATTCCAAATGTAAGTGATAGCATGTGATGTTGGTGACTCACTGTCTGACTAACTTCACTTAGCACGATAATTTCTAGGTCCATTCATTTTTGCTGCAAATGCCATTATTTCTTTCCTTTTAACGACCAAGTAATACTCCATTGTGTATATATGTACCACATCTTCTTTATCCACTCCTCTGTCAATGGACATTTTGGTTGTTTCCATGTCTTGACTATTGTGTATGGTGCTGCAATGAACATTGCAGTATGTGAATCTTTTTGAATCATGGTCTTCTCTGGATAGATGCCCAGGAGTGGGATTGCTGGATCAAATGGTAATTCAATTTTTAGTGTTCTGAGGAATATCCATACTGTTTTCCACAGTGGTTACACCAATTGACATTCCAACCCACCAACAGTGTAATAGGGTTCCCTTTTCTCCACACCCTCTCCAGCATTTACTGTTTGTAGACTTTCTGATGATTGCCATTCTGGCTGGTATAAGGTGGTACCTTATCGTGGTTTTCATTTGCATTTTTTTAATAATTAGTGATGTTGACCATCTTTTCATGTGTGTTTTGACCATCTGTATGTCTTCTATGGAGAACTGTCTGTTTAGATCTCCTGCCCATTTTTTGATGGGGTTGTTTTTTTGGTATCGAGGTGCAGAAGGTGTTTATAAATTTCGGAGATTAATCCCTTGTCAGTCGCTTCCTATGCAAATATTTTCTCCCATTCTGTGGGTTGTCTTTTTGTTTTGTTTAGTTTCCTTTGCTGTGCAGAAACTTTTAAGTTTAATTAAGTCCCATTTGTTTATTTTTGTTTTTATTGTCATTACTCTAGGAGGTGAATCTGAGAAGGTATTGCTGTGGTTTATGTCAGAGAGCGTTTGGCCTATGTTTTCCTCAAGAGTTTTATAGTATATGGTCTTATATTTAGGTCTTTAATCCGTTTTGAGTTTATTTTTGTGTATGGTGTTGGGAAGTATTCTAATTTCATAGACTGTACCTTTTTAAAAATACCACCTTTTTTTTTCATTTGGGGAAAACGTTGATGCAGAAAAGTAGAGTATAACAGAACAAACAAACCACTGCCTGTTCAAAATGGTAAATATTAATATTTTGTCACATTTGTTTCTTATTTAAAAAAATAGAGTAGATTTTTCAGATTAGGTGAAGGCTTCTTTGTATCCCTTCAAAGTCCCATTTTTTTTCTTGCCTTTCCTAGAGGTAATGACTATCATAAATTTGGTATTTATTCTTTCTGCGTATTTCTTTGCTTTTACTGCAAACTGAGGAATCTACAAACAACACAGGAATTACTTACACTTACGCACACGGTAATATAGTGTATGTATTATTATTCATTTTGTTATTCCCCCCATTCAACATTATGTTTTTGAGAAATATCTATGATGACACACCTAGATGCAACAGGTAATTCTATTGTGTATTTCACCATATTTATCTACTATATTTATATTTTTACTATATATATATATTTACCATGGACATTTACGTCCCTCCCCACCCCAGAATTCCACTATTGTAAAAGTACTCCAGTGAGCTTTCCTGCACAAGTCTCTTTGTAGCATAGATGAACATCATTCTAAGGTATGTACCTAGAGTTTGAGGAAAGACTTTCTAAGTAAAATAGCAAAGGCAGAAATCACAAAAGAAAAGAGTGATAGTAGATAGCCTTGTCTACACGAATAGTTTGAAGCTTTATTAATACAGCAGAAAACACTTTGAAAAATGGAAACACAAGAGAAGAAAAAAACATCTGCAACAAGTATGGCAGATAAAGGGTCAATATCTTCAATATACAAAGAATTTTCACAAATCAATTTAGAAAAGATGATCACCTCAATGAATAATTTGGTAGAAATCATAATAAAAAAATCTCACAAAGGAAGACATATTAATGGTTAATAAATATATGGCAGTATGATTAACGTTATAGTAATCAAAGGAATGCAAATTAAATAAATAATTATCCTTTTCCCTATGAGATTAGCAAAGATGAAAAAAGATTTATAATGCCTGGTGCTAGTGAGGATGTGGTAGTAATGAATACTTTTATACACTGTGGGTAGAGTTTGAATTGATGTAAACTTTCTAGAAGAGAATCTGGTGTTATGTATTAAAGATCCTATAATGTGCAAACTCTGAGACAGAATTTCTACTTTTTAGAAGTTTAATTCAGAGAAAATAAATCAGTTGTATATAAATGCTGTGCTGAAGATTCTTACTGTAGCATTAGTTATGCCATGGATAAAGTTCAAGATGGACCTGCGGTGAATAATGTATCATGAACTGAAGAATATAACTAAATCACCCCAAGGTTAAAATATCCAACAACCAAGAGTTGCCATCCTTGCTCCATGGAAACGAATCTGACTAGGATCCATGATGACGGAGGTTTGATCCCTGGGCTTGTTCAGTGGGTTAAGGATCTGGCATTTGCCATGAGCTGTGGTATTGGTTGAAGATTTGCTTTGGATCTGGTGTTGCTGTGGCTGTGGTGTAGGCTAGCAGCCGTAACTCTGATTCGACCCCTAGCCTGGGAACTGCCATATGCTGTGGGTACGGCCCTAAATAGAAGGTGTTTGACCAGTGGGTGGAGATGGGAGTAAGAGAAGGGATTTCTGGAGAAATAAATGGCCAGTACAAAGACAAGGAGGCTTAAAAGAATCTGGTGAGTGAGGAAGTGGCAGTGACTTTATGTAATGGGCTCACAGGGAACATGAAGAGGAGCAGAATTAAGACAAAGCCCTCTCTCCTCTGAGCCTGTTCTGTGATGTCATGGTTCTATTTTTGCTTGGAAGCTTTTTAGGATTTAATCACAAAATCTAAATTACTTGGAGTTATTTCAGCTTGAGTATGTAATTCCATCAGAGTATTTCTTGTTTTAAAATTTAATTTGGCTTACTCAAAACTCTGCACTTTCTGAAGAATTTTCCAAGTTAGCAAGATTTCCCTGAGGTACCTTTCACTGGCCACATTACATGTTTTAATAACTTGATTGTGTAAGATCCTTTATGCAGCAGCTGTCATTGTCAGTGTACAGCTACACAGCAGCTCCATTCTCCCCTGAGCCCTCATTCACTCTGGTTTGGCTGGTGAATGAGAGTGGTGGAGGGAGGCAACAGACCAAAGCCGAGGGTGTTGTGGTTCAGGCTTGGAGTGATGCTGACCTGGGTTAAAGTCCTGACTCTGTAATTCATAGGTGTGTGATCTTATGCAAGTTCCTTAGCCTTGCTGAGTCTCATTTCCTAATCTGTGAAGTGGAGTTGATGTATGAGGATCACACAGATAACGTCTATAAAGCATTTTTTAGTGCTTATGGTATATGCTCCATAAATATTAACTATTATGATGATCACCTTTTTATTGAATAATTGGAATCATCCTGTCTTTTCCTATTAGTCCCCAAGAGATCCTGCATACAGTAGGTCTAGTTAATTTTTTTATGCTCCTACTATTTCCCTTGAGTGTCCTACCTCAGTGGCACCTTGGTGAGAGGAAGCTGCCAGTTCACTGTCTAATCTGACTTTTCACCCCAGGGTTAAAGGAGAAACGAGGCCTCAAAATCTCCTTCCAAGTTAAATAATTTAGACAGGACCTGAAGAGGGAGCCACTTTTAGGACCAAGATATGCATGCTTGATTAGAGAATGCCCCCAGGCTGTCTATCTCTAGAACCTCAACATTCATACACCTAGTTTCTCCTGAACAAATCACCAAGACACAGGGGAAAGAAATGTGTTGACCCAGGCAGGTGGCCTTTGTAGATGAAACCCTTGAGCCCTTGGGAAATGATGGACCATTGTTAGTTAAGGGATCTCAGAGGCCTTCCTTTTTAGGGTCGTTGCTTCTCTGAGTTCCATGGTATCGTTTGGTCCCTGTCCAGAACTGCTCCTGTTACAACATTGCTGAGTTACTTGTCTGTCTCTCTCATTAGACTCTTAATTCCTTGACAACCACAGAGTTTCCGAGAAGGAATATGGTTCTTTTGGAATTAGGTTTGATTTATAGCTCTAGTACTGATGACCTTGGTCAACTTCTTAACCTATTTCCTCATCTGTAAAGTGAAGATATCCACTCATTTAAAGAACTGTTATAAGTATTAGATGTAATTTATGGAAAATGACTGGCATATAGTAGTTACTTAAAATGGTAGCTGGTGACAGTGAGAGCAGTCATGACAGCAGTGATGATGTTGCTGGAGTGTAGCATGGTGCCGGGTGTATACATTGGACTGATAGATGGGTGGATGGTTGGATGAATGGATGACTGAATAAATTTATGTTTAACTAGATGTGTAAACAATTCCAGGGGACTGGTTTCAGCCCTTGTCCTTGTTGACCTCAATCATACTTGATACTATCAAACACCCACTATACTTTTTTCTTCCTTTAACTTTCAAAGCTCAGAAGTTTGCTGATATTACTCCCTTGCTGACTGTTTCTTCTCTCCTTTCTTGGCTCTTTTTCTTCCTTTCTTCTTCCCTAAAGGTTAACCAGTCTCTAAGGCACATCTCTGAATGTTGCTTTTACTGCTTTCTCCCTCAAGAATCTTGTTCTTTATTAAGGCTTCAGTTTTCGCCTTTATGTAGATAGAGTCCCTGGTGGCTAAGCTAAACTCCCCTGCTTTCTGGATTAATAGTTGTGTGTCAAAAGGATGTCCTGTTGACTCACTCCTTAAAGTTGAACTCACTGTCTTCTTCCTGCAGCCAGCTCTTTCCCTGGCTTGTGTACCCATGTTCATGGAGTGGTGACTTTTCTAGGACTCCCGAAGCTTGAAATACCAGAGGCATTTCTGACTTCTCCATCTTCCTTCCACCATGTCAGTTGCTGAGTGATTTAAGTTCCATCTCCACATGCTCCCGCATCTGTTTCTAACCTTACGTTACCCCCGCCAGCCACCATCTTGATTTCGGTCCTCATTTGTATTATCTTAGACCTGTGTTATTCAAAGTGGGGCACGTAAGACAATCCACTGAGTGTTGGGAGAAACTATTAGAATTTATATATATATATATATATATATGCATACACTTTTATATCTATAGCATAAACATTTATATATATATGTAAGTATATATACACATTTAAATCATACTCTTTAAAATGTTCTGTTTTGTGTATGTATCTTATAATGTAAATACTAGAGTAGGACATAAATACAATAAATAATAATATATTATTTCTGTAGTAATAATGTATTATCCACCAAGATATCCTCAATG
This sequence comes from Catagonus wagneri, assembly GCA_004024745.2. Lineage (NCBI taxonomy): Eukaryota > Metazoa > Chordata > Mammalia > Artiodactyla > Tayassuidae > Catagonus > Catagonus wagneri. The sequence goes on along the minus strand of PVHT021183705.1, from coordinate 25,088,710 downwards.
ATTTATATTTCCTATTATGTTGCAAACAAATTCATCTGCCTGTCATTCAAGGCACTTCTAGTCCTCCTTTCTAGTCTAGGAAAATCGTCCCTGACAACCTCCCTTGCATACTGGATGTTTTTATGTTTTCTCTCACTCCTTCACTTTATACCTTTGCTTGTATTTTTCTCTTCTTTTACTTTCCACTTGCTATGAAAAGCAGTACAGGTGTTACTTAAGAGCAAAATGGATATATCTCAGTCTTTGAAATGTTCAGTTCAAGTTTCTGCAACTTTCTAGTTTCATTTGGGTAAGGTACTGACACTTCTGAGCCTCAACTTCCTCATTTGGAAAATAGAAATAGGAATAATAACAATTTGTTCTCAGGTTTGTTGTGATGAGTTTTTGAAATAACACATGTGATTAACACCATGCCTGGCATATCCATAATACCTCTTCTATAAGTGAGATCTTCTGTTACTGTTTCTGTTACTCCTTTTCTTGTTCTTTTTCTTTATTTGTCTTTTGTCTTTTTAGGGCCACACTTGTGGCATTTGGAGGTTCCCAAGCTAGGGGTCAAATCAGAGCTACAGCCACGCCATAGCAACGCTAGATCCGAGCCGTGTCTGTGACCTATACCATAGCTCATGGCAACGCTGGATCCTTAACCCGATGAGTGAGGCCAGGGATCTAACCCGTATCCTCATAGGTCCTATTTGGGTTCGTTAACCACTGAGCCATGACGGAAACTCCTGTTACTCCTTTTCCAGGGTTCTTTGTCCAGTTCTCCCAGATTGTGAGATTGTGCAGGAAACTGTCATAATAATATATTCACTAATGAGCTTGCCATTTATATGTCTATTACTACTCAGACCTCCTAACCAGCATCATGTGACTAATTCCTGCCCATCGTGACATCATTGGTCTCTTCTATTCAGTAGCATTGTCGGATGTTATTAATGCCCAACAGGAAATGCAAATACAGTGCCAAGCAGTTGAAAAGTAAAGTTGTAAGCTTTGCAAAAGATGTTAGATCTCATGAAGTCAATGCAAGTGATATTAGGAAAATGATGGAATCATATACAAAGGCAATGACAAATCAGCATCTGGTAGAAAAAGAGAAAACTGATCAAGTAATGTGCAAGTCCCTCAACAAAGAATGTTTTAAATATCAAAGGATTAAGAGGGGATTTGGGAGAAATTAATGAAGACTTTGAATATTTCTGCCAAAGGAAGTCTTTTAAAAATAATTGGGCTGAGTAGTTAAATAAGACACAAAAAACATTAACTGTAAAATAAATTATGGATAAATCTTTCTACATTAAAATTTAGAATGTCTGTTCCTTAAAAGAAGTCATTAAAGAGAGCAAGGCACAAACTTTATATGTCTTTATCCAGAATATACAAAGAATTATAAGTCAATAAGAAAAAGACAAGTTTGTAGAAAAAGGGAAAACAATGTATGTGAACAGACATTTCTTAGAGGAGGCTCAACCTTATTTATGCTAAGCAGAGACATGAAATATACAACCATACTAAGAACGATTTTGCTGTTACTAGAGGGATAAAAGTTAAGATGTTTGTAGTTTTCTATTGCGCTGTTATAAATTACCACCAATTTCACAGCTTAAAGCTCTGCACATTATTTTATAATTTCAGTGATCAGGAGTCTGGGTATGGCTTAGCTGGGTCCTCTGCTGAGGAATGTCTGCAACACTGAGTAGTAGTAAGGATGCAGATCTGTGGGGACCTTTATATAACATTTTGGGAAATAATTTTACATTATCTTAGAAGGCTGAACATTCATACATCTTTAAGATGCAGCAATTCCACTTCTAGGCTGACGTGTAGGGAAGACTAGTCTTTGTGAACTAGTAATTATGCATAAGAATGTTAAGAGCGGATTTCCACTGGGGCTCAGCAGTTAATGAACCTGACTAGGATGCATAAGGACGCGGATTCGATCCCTGGCCCTGCTCAGTGGGTTGAGGATCTGGCGTTGCTGTGAGCTGTGGTGTAGGTTGCAGATGTGGCTCAGATCCCACAATGCTGTGGCTATGGCGTAGGCCAGTGGCTTCAGCTCTGATTAACCCTTAGCCTGGGAAGCTCCATATGCTACAGGTGTGGCCCTACAAAGACAGAAGACAAAAAAAAAAAAAAAAGAGAGAGAGAGAGAGAGAGAATGTTCAGAGCAACGTTGTTGGTTAAAACAAAACCCTGCAAACAACCCAAATGCCCACCAACAGGGGGATGGGTAAATTGTGGAATTCTCATCCAATAGCATATAGGTGAACCACATGAACAGAAACATACAATGACACCAAGAAAACTAGGTACACTTGGATATATATTTATAAAGCTCAAAGCAAAGCAAAATTAAGTAGTAGGTATATGATAAAACTATATGAAAAAATCCAGGAAATGATGAGATTCAGAATGGTGCTTACCTTGGCTGATGGTGGCAGTTGTGTAGGCCCAGAGATTTAGGTACTGATAACTTTCTCTTTCATAAGCTGGAGGATGGATTCATCATGAGCATTCATTTTGTTATTATGCTTTGTAGTTATATACAGTATAGCTATCCTTTTGTATGGTTGTTATATAATAAAAATTTAAGAAAATACTATATTTTAGAAGTCATATATGAAATCAAATTGTACTATAAAATAATGTTAGCTATGTGAAAAACCCAACAATTTTAATTATTCTAGAGAGTTAATACATTATTACAATTAAAATGTAAAATTTTATAATTAAAGTGTAAAATGTGAAATTTAAATAAGACAAAATAGGCTTCTTTGCATGAGTTTTCCAAGGAAAAAAATCTCCTACAAACTTTTTTCCTTACTATTTATTATGGAAAAAGGTCACATTTCAAGTGGTTTGACTTCAAGTGGCTTCAGCTGTTAAATTAGTCCTTCAGTAGTGAGGCTCTTCTCTAATTCATGAATACAAATATTATTACTGCTACTAATACTCCCCCCAAGATCCATCTGAACTATTTCCCTCCGTATGGTCCACCAATCTACACACACTGCACACCACCCTTACCCACTCTCCATGGACCTGACATTGCTCTGGCTTGCGTTATGACTTAGTTACTTGTTTTTCTTCAGCTGAATAGTAAGCTCCTTGAAGTTTTTGACCTTACTTATCTTTGTATGTATGAAACTCGCACAAATAATATGCATGGTATTGGTACTAAATAAAAACTTAGTTAACTTGAATTTTTCTACACCTGTTTCATTACAGGCTTTAAGAAAAGTCAACACTATCATTTTTTTTTAACACGTACAGATTCTTCACATACATTAAGTTGCAAAGGTACAGGGGTAAAACAAGACAACATTTGTGGTAACGGAATTTAGGCTGCTCTAGCCAGTTATATTCTTTGTATAGGACTTCATAAACATATACTTACTTTTGGAAATAACTTCCGTTGTGAAAGATCTATTAAGAAAGTTTGTGTTAGAAGAAGTTTGTGTTGCTTATATCAGGAAGCACCAGAACATTTATTGTTACAGAAGTGGTGAAGGTTAGTGCATGCAAATTTCTCATATGCCTCATGAAACACTTAATCATCTATATCTGAAGCCAAGAACCACTGTGTAACTAAGTAGTTGCTTGCTCAAAAGGAACTCAGCTGTGTAATTCTGTTTCATCCCAAATCCAGCATCCCCCATCCTCTCTAGGGGGCTTTACCACTTCATGACATCATAAACAAGATAGGTCCAGAGTTCAGTTTGGCTGACATGTTTGTTATAAAGCTAATAAACAAGAAAGCCCCAAGGTATCAGCCATTATTTTTTCCTTTTCTAAAGCTATATAGAAATGTTATATGTTTACAAAATTTCTCATTTACTTTCCTGCTAATGAAAACAGGCATTCCTAGATAAATTAGGCAGTGTTCTGGGTTTGCCTTTATAGGGAAAGGGAAGCAATTTGGTGTAAATTTATAAATCTCGGTTTACTCTTTTGTTAAGAATTGTGGTTGGAGGGGGGAGGATGGAAAAGAACTGAAACCAAGCAAAGAGGAAAAATTGTACTGCATTTTTAATTATGGAAAAGAGTTATGTGTACAATTAGAATTTCTATGTTTAAGGAGGCTGTTGAAAAAGTCAACACATTATTTAGTTGGGAACTGTAGTTTAAGAGTTAATGTTTGCATTTTCATACTTATATGTATCAGTATGTATGTGCACATATTAATAGAGTTTTCAGAGCCATTAACTAAATACATTTGCAGGTCTTATGAATTAAAAAATATTTGAAACAACTCACACTATCGGAAAACCAATATAAACATTTAACTAAAAGATCAAGTTTGTACAAGTGATTTCCTTAGTTTTATACAATATATGCAACGAACAGGTTTAGCTTGAATTGGTGAAATTTATTGTACTGGCTCCCTGGGGTGAATTATATACAGACTCTGTTAACAGGAAGATGGTACCCAGTGGTCTAATTCAAGTAAAAATTCTCAACATAAATATACCTTACCTTTATTGATGTGTTCTATTAAAATATGATTGGCAGAGTTTGCTGACACTATAATTGCAAGCAACAAAAGTATTGAGCCCCAAGAATGAGTAGATCGCAATAGCAGTTGTGAGGGATCTGTAGAAATATCCGTTGTGGTTCTGACCTTAAAGGCTTGTAATTCAGTTGGAGAAAACGAATGCATTCATGGAGATGAAATACCAGAGTGACACAAATGGAATCTGTTGACATTTTAGAAACGAGATTTTCTGTTCTGTGAAGTAGGCTTCCTCAGGAATTGTGGTAATGGGATTTAAAAAAAAAGTCAACTTCATCTTGAACCCATTGGCTGATCAAAGACAAGATGGTGTCTCTTTCCTTAGAGAGTGTGATAACCAAGCATCTGATAGGGTGGCTTTCACCCTCCTGGGTTCCGTTAGCGTGGGGCTTTGGATCAGGAGGAATGCAGCCTGTTTCACATACATTGGCTAGTTCATGGGGTGAGGCGACTTTTCCCAACGCTCGCCCAAGCAAATTGATGAATATGGGGTGAGCAGAATCAAGGCACTGGCATTTGCCAAACTCAGATTCAGATTAAAACAGCATAAATTAGTTCCTCTTACTTATCACCTCAGGTAGGTGAGTTCAGGAAGAAGAGTGTTAGGTGCACTTTGAATGTGAACTACCTTCTGTTTTCAGCCAAAGACGCAAAGCAAAAGACGGGATGTGGAAACAGACAGTAAATATAGAATTGTAACTTGGTGGGGAAAGGAGTTCTGTGAGCAACTCAGTTTTTTCCTCTGAATTGTACCCAGAATAGCACTGACTCTCATTTGCATAGACTGGTTCAGGATGTAGACTTTTAATTTATTGTCAGATAAAATAGATACCTGAAATCTGAGTGATTCTATATCTGGAGTTTCCAGTATGAGGTTACAGACTGTCACATGTAATGACAGTATTATTTGAAGCTAATACTGTAATTAATTTCTTACCACTCTATTCAGGCAGTATTGACAATGAGCCGTGCTGTTATCCAGCATAACTTGGCAGAGACTCTTGCAGCAGAAGAATCCATAATCAAAGAGTCCATAACTGCATCTGACAGTCTGTCCAACTGAGAGCCTGGAGTGTCCAGGAAGGGAACATCATTTCAAGGATGGACATAGTGTGGTTAATGCTGTGCTCATCCAAAGAGAGGGCTAGTCTCTTGGGGTTAATAGCCTAGCCTTTTTTCCACTACTACTGTTCATAAAGTAATTTAAAGAGTGAGGCATGCTACAAAGTAATATTGATGTGCAGTACGCACAAACTCTGAATAAATAAAGAAGTGCCAACCTGAAAATGCAATCTTTTGTTGCTAGGGAAATAATAAACTATTTATGATTTTCTTATGATGTTCCATTGACATATGGCGCTTCTAACCCAGTGACAAATTAATTGACTTGGTTTAAAAAGAAATGGATGTGGCTTAATGAGGAAGGACAGAATATGTATTATAAGGCAACTGGTTCTGCCACCGCTGGCTTATGGAGACAATATACATCGGACAGCTAATGAGTCTCCGGTTGCATAAGATAGATTCTCTTTATAATAGAATTGCATGCTTTGTCTCTAAATGGGGTTATTATACACACCATTGCACAATGTTTGAAGAGCTTGGTTGGCCCTTGTAGAGGGTTAGGAGAGAAATAAATTGGAAAACAATCGTACTTAAGACCTTCAATCCATCAAACACTCCATATTTATCTAAATTACTAGCACGTTCTCGCCACATACAAATCTGTGTGATATACACAGCTAGAATGTTAATACTGACCAGCCTTCACTTTAGTTTTATCAAAATCTGTGTTTTCGGTTGTAAGCAGAGACCCAAATTCACACATGGTGAAGCCTGGCAGTGCATTTCAACAACTACCTCCATCCCTTCTTCCCCTGTTCTTCACACATTCCACTGTCTTTGTCCCTGCAGTCTCATTCTTTCCACCCACCATGAGGCCACATGCATCACTTGTCCAGGGTTATTTAACTCTCAGATCTCTTGGACTTTGAATACTCGGGCAGTTTTCATGGTAATTTACTCAGTTTCTTCCCTTTCCTCTGCACTTATGGGCCTTCGCTGTTCACTCACGCAGTTAGGCTTTAGAATAAATCCATTTCAGTGCAGTCCACAGCCTCGAAAAAAACCCAGGGAATTGGAGAAGAAGACAGGATAAGTGGCCACATGGTTTTCTATGTAAAGATTCCAGGTCCTGTTAGGCGACACGGCAGATAGTGTAGGTCAGAAGAAGGGAGAGCCACGTTGTGTCCTGACCTCTAATACCCTCTCACCTGGCTTTGAACCTGGCTCCATTCCTCTGTCGAGGTTATCATGTAGCTTTTAGGAATTATGTAGCTCGGTTTGATCCAGATCTTTCAGGGTTATAACCTGTCTTCAAGCCCCAGAGGAGGTGATGCACAGAGAAAGTGATCCTTGAGTATAATCATGATGACATTTTTGACTTATCGAGGGAGGTGGACACACTCTTTCCTGTTGACCTTGGGATTCTCACCTGTGAGGTGAGGTAAAGTGGCTTGCTTCTTCCAGCCTTTCTCCGTATTTCCTTCCTCTCTTTCTACGGGGAGCAATTGAAAAGACTTAGTGCCTGTGAAACTTTGGAGGGTTCTTGGAGCAAGGTGGTCTTTTCACTTTAACGTTACTGTATCCCTGACCAGATTGCTTCCTCCTCATCACTGGGAGGTTCTTTCCTTTTCAAGTTGACTCGTACTCTGGGTGCAGAGAAAGATGAGATGAAAGAAATGGACAGAACGGTTTCATGGGCTTCTCCACATACTTATTACCCTCTCCAAATTGAATCTTGAAGCCCTGTCAGAAGTCTTATTTTTCCAACAGAGCAGGCGTTAAGTGGCCATAGAAAATAAACTCACCTCCTGGTATCTTTCTCATCGCTTGCTGCATCCATTTACTGGGAAGCTTATATTGTAAGGTGTGACAGGAGATGTTGTACAGTAAAGGAAAATCACCACTTCCATAATTCTGTTTGTTCAGCTTTCTTCTTTGGTGCACGATTCTGGATTTCTGTCATTTCTGGAATTATATCTTAAGTGGTGAATATTAGTTGGAATATTTGTTTCTCCAGAAGCTTATCCTATCCAACTAATTTTTAAATTGTGTACACTCTTGAAAGTAGAGCCATGTTACTTGTAATAAATGCTCTATAATTTGGCCAGGGAAAAGGAAAAAAATGAAAACAAATGGTTAACTGTGACTGGTTAATGAAATTTCTTTTGTCTGTTTTTTTAAGATGACTTTTATGTTATCTGGCAAAACCAGATTATTCGATGACAGTGTTAAGACTACTTAGCTCTAGATTAAAATGAGTTTTCATTTGACTGGGTGTTTTGTTTGATGAGAGGGCTTTTACTTATGTTTTTTTCCTTTAACATAATTAATTACTTTAAGAAAATAAATATAAAAGTACAGAGACAAATGGGCAGACACACTGGTGTTTTATCAATGTTTGTTCACATTATTGCAGTTGAGAGAAATAGGAATACACAATTGAGATGCCTTAGAAATAAATCTTTGTAATATCTTTAGTTCAAGGATCTGAAAACATGTTACAAGCAATTCAACTTCAGGGTTTATTGGATTGATTAGGTCATAGAATTATGATTTCCTTTGGGATCCTAGGAAGTCCTTTCTTTTAGTTCTACGAATTTGCATATCTTAGTTTTCCTGGATTTTTACCTGCTCCCTCAAACCATTTTGAGGTGTCTTTTCTTCCCATCTTATGTTTTTGAAAAGACTTACTTTCTTTACTTCCTCCTTCTGATTTGTTCTCCAACCTCTGTGACCTTTGCTCCTGCTTGTTATCCCAGCCTTTTTGACCAGGGTTGCTTGGTCCTCACAGCCCACCGTGGAGGCTATTTTCTGTCCTTTTCTGGTTTCTTATCTTTACTCCATTTGATGTCACTGACCACTCAAATCATTCTCCCCTTTCTATTTTATTTTTTTTCTCTTTTTTGACCACCCAGTGGCATATGGAGTTCCCTAGGTGGGGAATCAGATCCAAGCCGCAGTTGTGACCTACACCGCAGCTGCAGCAACACTGGATCCTGTAACCCACTGTGCCAGGCCGGGGATCCAACCTATGTCCTGGTGCTGCAGAAATGCCACTGATCCTTTTGTGAGACCATGGAAACTCCCATTTCTTTCTTTTTAAACCTTTTCTTTGTTTGGGGGACACTCAATTACTCTTCCTCATTCTCTTTCTCTAGGTCCTTCTAACTTACCCATCCCCTTATATGCGATTGTTCTCAGATACCCGATTGTCCTGGCCGTTCCTATAAGACATCCCAGTTGATGGATCCACTCTCATGGCCATGTCCCACCTCTAGTTCCAACTTGCTCTGAAATTCTCAAGTCTGAGACCTTATTTTTACCTCCTCTTCTAGGTATTCCCACAGGGCCTCAAGCCAAGTGTTCAGGAACCCACTAATTGTCAGAAGAGAATGTGGTGATAGTTTCTTTCCCCTGCCCCTACATCCTCCCCTTCCCCAGCCTCTCTGCCTCCATTGTCATGACCCACCAGCCCCCGTGGTGTCCACATTAGAGACTTTGAAGTCCTCTTGGCTTCTGCTCCTCCTTTCCTCACTTGTCTGGTCATTCACCAAATCCCCCTGATCCTATCTCAGAAATGTCTTCACCTCTACCTCCTTTCCATTCTAGTGGTCTTAGGGCCTGCTTTCTTCATCTTCTGCTTGTCCTGGTGCCCTGAGCAGTCCTTTCATTGTTCTCTGCCTCCCTGCTCCGGCTCAAGGCAAACCCAGGCATTGCTCATCTTTGACTTCCAGGTGCCTAAGGGATGTGGTCCCAAACCACATCTCATTTGCCAGCCTATGAGCCCAGCCCTTTCTGCTTCTCCCTCTTTCTGTCCAGTGCACCTGCTGAACTGGACTCATTCCTCCCCTGTTCTATCACTGAACCTTGGCCTAAAAAGCTCTTATTTTTCTCTCTCTTCTTGGGGAAAACTCCTATTTATTCTTCAAGGAACATTTCAAGTGACATTTTTGTGAAATCTCCCCCAACTCCTCCAACCAGAGTTAGTCACCCCTGCTTTTACTGGCCACAACACTTTGTCAAAATCTTCTGTCACCATCCTCGTCTCTCAGTCTTGTGATCGTAAGTTTAGGTAGAGTGAGACTTTTTTTCCATGTCTTATTATTTGTATCTAAATGCTAGGCACATCCTGGGCCCTTGATAAGTGTTGGGATGTATATGGCTCTTGAAAATTGAAATATGGTTGATGTACAATTTTGTTAGTTTCAGGTGTACCACATAGTGGTTTGACATTTGCATACATTAAGAAATCATCATGACAATAAGTCTAGTAACCATCTGTCCCCACACAAAGTTACTACAATATTGTTGACCATTTTCCTTATGCTGTATATTATATCCCTGTGGTTTATTTATTTTATAACTGGTAGTTTGTACCTCTTAATCCTCTTCAGCTATTTCTCCCCCCAACCCCCTCCCCTCTGGCAACCACCTGTTCATTCTTTGTATCTATGAGTCTGTTTTTGTTTTGTTTTGCCCATTTTTTTGTTTTTCAGATTCTACATTTAAGTGAGGTCATATGGTATTTGTTTTTCTCTGACTTATTTCACATAGCATAATACCCTCTGGATCCATCTGTGTCATTGCAAATTGCAAGATTTCATTTTTTTGTGGCTAATATTCCTTTATATATCTGTAGTTACATCTTCTTTATCCATCCTTCTATCAGTGAACACTTAGGTTGTCTCTATATCTTGGCTGTTATAAATAATGCAGCAATGAACATTGGTATGCGTATATCTTTTTGAGTTAGTGTTTTCATTTTCTTCAGGTAAATACCCAGAAGTGAAATTTCTAGATCATATGGCAGTTCTATTTTTAATTTTTTGAGGAACATCCGTACTGTTTTCCAATTTACAAATTGGCTGCACCGATTTATAATCCCACCAACAGTACACAAGGATTCCCTTTTCTCCACATCCTCACCAGTATTTGTATTTATGTTCTTTTTGATGATAGCTGTTCTGACAGGTGTGAGGTGGTATCTCATTGTGTCTTTGATTTGCATTTCCCTGAGAATTTTGTGATGTTGAATGTTTAGCATCTTTTCATGTTTCTGTTGGCCATCTGTATGTCATCTTTGGAAAAATATCTATTCAAGTCCTCTCTCTGTTTTTTAATAGAGTTTGAGTTTTTTGATGTTGAATTGTATGAGTTCTCTGTGTTTTGGATATTCTTTTTGGATATATCATTTGCAAACATCTTCTCTCATTGAGTAGGTTGCCTTTTCGTTTTGTTGGTAGTTTCCTTCTCTGTGCAAAAGCTTTGTACTTTGATGTAGTTCATTTAATTATTTTTGCTTCTGTAGCCCTTGCCTGTGGATCCAAAAAGATGTTGCAAAGACCAGTGTCAAAGAGTTTTCTGCCTATGTTTTCTTCTAGAAGTTTTTAAGGCTTCAGGTCTTACATTTAAGTCTTTAATACATTTGAGTTTATTTTTTGTATATGGTATGAGAAAATAGTTTACTTTGATTCTTTTGCATGTGCCCTTTCCAGTTTTCCTAACACCATTAACTGAGGAGGCTGCCTTTTCCTCATTGTATATCCTACCCTCCTTTGTCATAGATTAATTGACCATATAAACATGGGTTTATTTCTGGGCTCTATATTCTGTTCCATTGATTTATGTGTCTGTTTTTGTGCCAGTGCCATGTTGTTTTGGTTACTGTAGCTTTGTAGCATAGTTTGAAACCAGGGAGATGTGTTCTTCTTTCTCAAGAATTCTCTGGCTGTTGAGGATCCATACAAATATTAAAATTACTTGTTCTAGTTCTGTGAGACATGCCTTTGGTATTTTGATAGATATTGCATTGAATCTGTTGATTGCCTGGGATAGTATGGTCATTTTAACAATATTAATTCTTTTAATCTATGAGTATGATTTATCCTTCTATTCGTGTAATCTTCAATTTCTTTCGTCAGTGTTTCATTGATTTGAGTATAAGTCTTTAATCTCTGTTTAGATTTATTATTTTATTCTTCTTGATGTCATTATAAATGGAATTGTTTTCTTAACTTGTCTTTCTGATATTTGTTATTAGTGTATAGACATACAATAGATTTCTGTATGTTAATTTTATATCTTCCTATATATAGTATTATGTCATCTGCAAGCAATGACGTTTTATTTCTTCCTTTCAAATTTAGATTTATTTAACTCCTTTTTCTTGTCTGATTGTTATGGCTAGGATTTCCAATACTATGTTGAATAAAAATGGTGAGAGTGGACATCCTAGTCTGTTTCTTTTTTTTCCATTACATAATGAATTCTACTACAATTATAGGTGTACAAAAATCATCACAAGTGAATTTGATAGCATTTCCATCCCAAACCCTCAGTGCATCCCCCAACCCCTCAGATTGTCTCATCTGGAAACCATAGGTTTTCCAAAGTCTGTGAGTTGTTATCTGTTCTGCAAAGAAGTTCATTGTGTCCTTTTTTTAGTTTCCACATGTAAGCGGTAGCATTGGATGTTGCTTTCTAATTATCTGACTGGTTTCACTTCGTATGATAATTTCTAGGTCCATCCATGTTGCTATAAATGTTATTTCATTTCTTTTAATGGCTGAGTAATATTCCATTGTGTGTAGGTACCACATCTTCCCTATCCACTCCTCTGTCGATGGGTATTTAGGTTGTTTCCATGACTTGGCTACTGTATATAGTGCTGCAATGAACACTGGAGTACATGTGTCTTTTTGAGTCATGGTTTCCTCTGGATAGATGCACAGGAGTGGGATTGCTGGATCAAATGGTAATTCTATTTTGAGTTTTGTGAGGAATCTCCATACTGTTTTCCACAGTGGTCGCACCACTTTGCATTCCCACCAGCAGTGTAATAGGGATCCTTTTTCTCCACACCCTCTCCAGCACTTATGATTTGTAGACTTTTTGATGATGGCCATTCTGGCTGGTGTAAGGTGGTACCTAATAGTGGTTTTGATTTTCATTTCTCTAATGAGGAGTGATGTTGAACACCTTTTCATGTGTTTATTTGTGATCTGCCTGTCTTCTTTGGAGAATTGTCTGCCTAGATCTTCTGCCCAATTTTGATGGGGTTGTTTTTTTGGTATTGAGCTATAGGAGGTGTTTGTAAATTTTTGAGATTAATCCTTTGTCAGTCGATTCATTTGCAGATTTTTTCTCCCATTCTGTAGGTTGTCTTTTCATTTTGTTTAGAGTCTTCTTTGCTCTGCAGAAACTTTGAAGTTTAATTAAGTCCCATTTGTTTATTTTTGTTTTTATTGTTATTACTCTGACAGATGGATCTGAGATGTTGCTATCATTTATGTCAGAGAGTGTTTGGCCTATGTTTTCCTCTAAGAGTTTTATAGTATCTGGTCTTATATCTAGATCTTTAATCCATTTTGAGTTTATTTTTGTGAATGGTGTTAGGAAGTGTTCTAGTTTCATTTTTTTACATGTGGCTATCCCGTTTTTTTCAGCACCACTTATTGAAGAGGCTGTCTTTTCTCCAGTGTATATTCTTGCCTCCTTTGTCATAGATTTTTTTTATTTTTCTTATTTTTTAATAACAATGAATTTTATTTCAATTATAGGTGTACAAAGATCATCACAAGTCAATGTGATCGATTTTGTGTCCCAAACCCACAGTGCATCCCCCCACCCCCCAGCTTGTTCCACTTGAAAAAACAAGGTTTTCCAAAATCTGTGAGTCATTATCTGTTCTTCAAAGAAGCTCATTGTGTCTCTTTACATGTAAGCGGTAGCATTGGGTGTTGCTGTCTAATTGTCTGACTGGTTTCACTTCGCATGATAATTTCTAGGTCCATCCATGTTGCTGCAAATGCTGTTATTTCGTTCCATTTAATGGCTGAGTAATACTCCATTGTGTGTATGTACCATATCTTCCATATCCACTCCTCTGTCGATGGGCATTTAGGTTGTTTCCATGACCTGGCTTCTTCCCTCTCTAGCTGCTTTAAATGTAGAGTTAGGTTGTTTATGTGAGCTTTTTCTTGTTTCCTGAAGTAGGCTTGTATTGCTATATACTTTCCTCTTAGAACTGCATTTGCTGCATCCCAGAGGTTTCAGAGTGTCATATCTTTGTTTTCATTTGCTTCTAGGTGTCTTTTAATTTCCTCTTTGATGTCTTCAGTGATCCACTGGTTGTTTAGTAGCATGTTGTTTAGTCTCCACGTGTTTGTATTTTTGGCCATTTTTTTCTTGTTGTTGATTTCCAGTTGCATACCATGGTAGTCAGGGAAGATGCTTGAAATGATTTCAATTTTCTTAAAGTTACTGAGGCTTGATTTGTAGCCCAGGATGTGATCAATCTTAGAGAATGTTCCATGCACACTTGAGAAGAATGTGTATTCTGTTGCTTTTGGATGGAATGTCCTGTAATTATCTATTAAGTATATGCCTTTCCTGGTGAGCCTTGTCATTTGTGGTATTTTTGTTTCTGGTTGTGGCCTTTGCTTTTCTGACTTTGCTTTTCTCCTTCAAATCTGAATGAGAGCCTTGTAGGATAAAGCAATCTTGGTTGGAAGTTTTTCCCTTTCATCACATTTAGTATATCATGCCACTCCCTTCTGGCCTGCAGAGTTTCAGCTGAAAAATCTGCTGATAACCTTATTGGGGTTCCCTTGTATGTCATTTATTTCTTTTCTCTAGCTGCTTTCAAAATTTTCTCTTTGTCTTTAATTTTGGTCATTTCGATTAATATGTGTCTCGGGGTGTTCCTCCTTGGGTTTATTTTATATGGTACTCATTGTGCTTCCTGAATTTGACTGAGTTGTTCCTTTCCCATATTAGGGAAGTTTTTGGCTATTATCTCTTCAAATATTTTTTCTGTCCCCTTCTGTCTCTCTTCTCCCTCTGGCACCCCTATAATACGGATGTTGTTGCATTTAACATTATCCCAGAGTTCTCTGAGACTCTGCTCATTTCCTTTCAATTTTTTATCTGTCTCGCCCACATTAGTGATTTCCACTAATCTGTCCTCCACCTCACTGATTCGTTCTTCTGCCTCCTGTATTCTACTGTTGGCTGCTTCTAAGGAGTTTTTTATTTCAGTGATTGTATTTTGCATCTCTTCTTGTTTAATTTTTACAGCTTGTATTTCTCTGCTCAGTGTTTCCTATAAATGATCAATCTTTGCCTCCAATTTATTTCCAATGCCTTGCATCTTCTTCAGCATCAGCAGTCTAAAGTCTCTTTCTGGGAGGCTGATAATCTCCTTGTTACTGAACTGTTTTTCTGGGCTTTTCTCTTTCTCCCTTATCTGAGTTATAGTTTTCTGTCTTTTCATTTTTGTAGGTTTTTGGTGTGGGAACCTTTTTGCCAACAATAGAGTTGTAGGGTCTCTTAGTTCTGGCGTTTGCCTCCCCTGTGGCTAAAGTTGGTATTGGGGGGGGACTTGCAGTAGGCTTCCCGATGGGAGGGACTGATGCCTGCCCACTGGTAGGTGAGGTTGGTTCTTATCCCTCTGGTGGGTGGGCCTTTGTTTCTGTGTGAGATTAGAGGCTGGTTGTGTGCCTGAGGGGTCTTTAGGCAGCCTGTTTACTGATGGGTGGGGCTGTGATCCCATCTGGATTATTGTTTCGCCTGGGGCTTCTCAGCGCTGATGGGAGGGACCAGATTTTCCCAGAAATGGCCACCTCCAGAGAAATGCAGGCTGATGAATGTTCCCGAGAGCTTTACCTCCAATGCCCTTCCCCCACAACAAGCCACAGTCACCCCTGTTTTCCCAGCAGATCCTCCAAGTATTGCAGTCAGGATCCACCCGGATTCCTATGGAGACTGCTTTGCTCTAGGACCCAGTGCACATGAAAGTCTGTGTGTGCCTTTCAAGGATGGGGTCTCTGTTTCCCCCAGTCCTGTGGAGCTCCTGCACACAAGCCCCGCTGGCTTTCAATGCTAGATCCTCCAGGGGCTCTTTCTCCCTGTGCTCGATCCCCAGGCATGGGGTTTTGACGTGAGGCTCAGAACTCTCAGTCCTGTAGCTGAGTCTCTGTGATGCACTTACTTTCCAGTCTGTGGGGCTTCCCACCCAGGAGTTATGGGATTGCTTCTATCGTGTAATCGCCCCTCCTACGTCTTGATGTGGTCTCCTTTTTGTCTTCTGGAGTAGAATATCTTTTTTGGAAGTTTACAGTCCATTTGGTTGAAGGCTGATTGGCATTTGGTTGTAGTTTTGTTGTTTTTTGGGAGAGAAGTTGAGCTCCAGTCCTTCTATTCTGCCAACTTAATCCAATCTCTGTCATAGATTAGTTGACTACAGATGTGTGGGTTTAATTCTGGGGTTTCTATCCTGTTCTACTGATCTATATTTCTGTCTTTGTGCCAGTACCATACAGTTTTGATGACTGTAGCTTTGTGTATAGTCTGAAGTTAGGGAGCCTGATTCCTCCAGCTCCATTTTTCTTTCTCAGGATGTCTTTGGCTATTCTGGGTTTTTTGTGCTTCCAAACAAACTTTAAAATATTTTGTTCTAATTCTGTGAAAAATGTCCTTGGTAATTTGATAGGGATTGCATTGAATCTGTAGATTTCCTTGGTTAATATAGTCATTTTGATAATATTGACTCTTCCAATCCAAGACCATGGTATGTCTTTCCACCTGTTCATATAATCCTTGATTTCTTTCATCAGCGTCTTATAGTTTTCAGAATACACGTCTTTTGTCTCTTTAGGTAGGTTTATTCCTAAGTATTTGATTCTGTTTGATGCGACGGTCAATGGGATTGCTTCCCTAATTTCTCTTTCTGATCTTTCGTTGTTAGTAAATAGAAATGCAGTTGATTTCTGTGTATTAATTTTGTATCCTGCGACTTTGCCAAATTCATTGATGAGTTCTAATAGTTTTCTGGTAGAGTCTTTAGAATTCTCTAGGTATAGTATCATATCATCTGCAAATAGTGATAGTTTGACTTCTTCCTTTCCAATTTGGATTCCTTTTATTTCTTTTACTTGTCTAATTGCTGTGGCTAGGACTTCGAAAACTATGTTGAATAACAGTGGCGAGAGTGAACATCCCTATCTTGTTCTTGATCTCAGCGGGAATTCTTTCAGCTTTTCACCACTGAGGATGATGTGAGCTTCTGGGTTTGTCATAGGTGGCCTTTATTCTGTTGAGGTAGGTTCTCCCTATGCCTTCTTTCTGAAGGGTTTTTATCAGAAATGGGTGTTGGATTTTGTCAAAGGCTTTTTCTGCATCTATGGAGAGGATCATATGGTTTTTATTCTTTAGTTTGTTAATGTGGTGTATCACACTGATTGATTTGTGGATATTGAAGAATCCTTGCATCCCTGGGATAAATCCCACTCGATCGTGATGTACAATCCTTCTAATGTATTGTTTGAATTGGTTGGCTAGTATTTTGTTGAGGATTTTTGCATCTATGTTCATCAGTGAGATGGGCCTGTAATTTCTTTTTTTGTGGTATCTTTGTCTGGTTTTGGTATCAGGGTGATGATGCTTGCCTCATAGAATGAGTTTGGGAGTATCCCTTCCTCTGCAATTTTTTGGAAGAGTTTCAGAAGGATAGGTGTTAGCTCTTCTCTAAATGTTTGATAGAATTTGCCTGTGAAGAAGCCATCTGGTCCTGGATTTTTGTTTGTTGGAAATTTTTTAATCACAGTTTCAATTTCAGAACTTGTGATTGGTCTATTCATCTTTTCTATTTCATCTTGGTTTAGTCTTGGGAGATTGTACTTTTCGAAGAATTTGTCCATTTCTTCTAGGTTTTCCATTTTATTGCCATACAGTTGCATATAGTAGTCTCTTATGATCCTTTGTATTTCTGTGATGTCTGTTGTTATTCTCCTTTTTCATTTCTAATTTTATTGATTTGTGTGCTCTCTCTTTTTTTCTTGATAAGTCTGGCTAAGGGTTTATCAATTTTGTTGATCTTTTTAAAGAACCAGCTTTTAGTTTCATTGATCTTTTCAATGGTTTTCTTTGTATCTAATTCATTAATTTCTGCTCTGATCTTTATGATTTCTTTCTTCTACTAACTTTGTGTCTTGTCTGTTCTTCCCTCTCTAGCTGCTTTAGATGTAAAGTTAGGTTGTTTATTTGAGCTTTTTCTTGTTTCCTGAGGTAGGCTTGTATTGCTCTAAACTTTCCTCTTTGAACTGCTTTTGCTGCATCCCAGTGGTTTTGGAGTGCCGTATCTTTGTTGTCATTTACTTCTATGTATCTTTTTAAATTTCCTCTTTGATTTCTTCAGTGACCCATTGGTTGTTTAGTAGCATGCTGTTTAGTCTCCACATGTTTGTATTTTTTGCTGTTTTTTTCTTGTTGTTGATTTCCAGTCATATAGCTTTGTGGTCATAGATGCTTGATATGATTTCAATTTTTTTAAAGTTACTGAGGCTTGATTTGTAGCCCAGGATATGATCGATCTTAGAGAATGTTCTATGCGCACTTGAGAAGAATGTGTATTCTGTTGCTTTTGGATGGAATGTTCTATAAATATCTATTAAGTCCATCTGATCTAATGCTTCATTAGGGCCTGTGTTTCCTTGTTGATTTTCTGTCTGGATGATCTATCCATTGCTGTAAGTGGGGTGTTAAAGTCCCCACTCTGATTGTGTTATTGTTGATTTCTCCTTTTGAGGTTGTTAGCAGTTGCCTTATATATTGTGGTGATCCTATGTTCGGTGCATAGATATTTAAAGTTGTTATATCTTCTCCTTGGATTGATCCTTTGATCATTATGTAGTTCCCTTCCTTATCTCTTAAAATGTTCTTCATTTTAAGGTCTATTTTGTCTGATATGGGTATTACTACTCTGGCTTTCTTTTGATTCCTGTTTGCATGGAATGTTTTCTTCCATCCTCTCACTTTCAATTTGTATGTGTCCCTAGAAGTGAAGTGGTTCTCTTGAAGACAGCATATACATGGGTCTTTTTTTTGTATCCATTCAGCTAGTCTATGTCTTTTGGTTGGAGCATTCAGTCCATTAACATTTAAGGTAATTATTGATATGTATGTTCTTATTGCCATTTTTATTAACTGTTTTGGTTTTTTTGCTCTTTTTTCTTCCCTTATTCTCTTGTTATCTCCTCTCACAAGACGACTATCTTTAACGTTGTATTTGAGGTGACTTTTCTTATTTGTTTGTGTATCAGTTGTAGATTTTTGGTTTGTAGTTACCCTGAAGTTTTGATATAGGAGTCTATATATAAATGAGATTGTTTTAAGTTGGTTTCTTAATTGCACGTGCTTCTCCAGTGTCCTGCATTTGTGCTCTCTTCTCACGATTTCTGATTTTGGTAGCATAATTGTGCATGGATGGTTTCATGTCTTTATTGTATATATGCCTTTACTGGTGAGCCTTCTCATTTGTGGTGTTTTTGTTCCTGGTTATGGCCTTTTCTTTTCTTCCTAGAAGTTCCTTTAGTATTTGTTGTAAAGCTTGTTTAGTGTTGCAAAAATCTTTTAGCTTTTGCTTATCTGTAAAGGTTTTGATTTCTCGTTCAAATCTGAATGAGAGCCTTGCTTTGCTGGGTAAAGTAATCTTGGTTGGAAGTTTTTTCCTTTCATGACATTCAGTATATCATGCCACTCCCTTCTGGCCTGCAGAGTTTCAACTGAAAAATCTGCTGATTACCTTATTGGGGTTCCCTTGTATGTTATTTGTTTCTTTTCCTTAGCTGCTTTCAATATTTTCTCTGTCTTTAAATTTGGTCATTTTGATTAATATGTGTCTTAGGGTGTTCCTTCTTGGGTTTGTTTTATATGGTACTCATTGAGCTTCCTGGATTTGACTGAGTGTTTCCTCTCCCATATTAGGGAATTTTTTGGCTATTATCACTTCAAATATTTTTTCTGTCCCCTTCTCTCTTTCTTCTCCCTCTGGTACCCCTATAATATGGATGTTGGTGCATTTAACATTATCCCTGATTTCTCTAAGGCTCTCCTCACTTTCTTTCAGTCTTTTATCCCTTTCTCTTCTGCATTAGTGATTTCCACTAACCTGTCCTCCACTTCACTGATTCGTTCTTCGCCTCCTGTATTCTACTGCTGGCTGCTTCTAATGAATTTTTTATTTCAGTTATTATATTTTGCATCTTTTCTTGTTTAATTTTTACATCTTGTATTTCTTTGCTCAGTGTTTCCTGTAAATGATCGATCTTTGCCTCCAGTTTATTTCCAATGCCTTGCATCTTCTTCAGCATCAGCAGTCTAAAGTCTCTTTCTGGGAGGCTGATAATCTCCTTGTCACTGAATTGTTTTTCTGGGCATTTTTCTTTCTCCCTTCTCTGAGTTATAATTTTATGTCTTTTCATTTTTATAGGTTTTGGTGTGGTGACCTTTTTCAGACAATAGTGTTTTCTCCTCTCTTACTTCTGCTGTTTGCCTCCCCTGTGGCTAAAGTTGGTATGGGGGGCGGGGGCTTGCTGTAGTCTTACTTACGGGAGGGACTGGTGCCTCCCCACTGGTAGGTGGGGTTGATTCCTATTCCTTTGATGGGTGGGGCTTTGTCTCTGTGTGAGATTAGAGGCTGGCTGTGTGCCTGAGGCAGGCTGTTTACTGATCCCACCTGGATTATTGTTTGTCCTGGGGCTTCTCAGGGCTCATGGGAGGGACCAGATTTTCCCAGAAATGGCCACCTCCAGAGAAATGCAGGCTGATGAATATTCCTGAGAGCTTTACCTCCTATGCCTTCCCCCACAACAAGCTACAGTCACCCCTGTTTTCCCAGGAGATCCTCCAAGAATTGCAGTCAGCAATTCTATGGATTCCTATGCAGACTTTGTTTTGCCCTGGGACCCAGTGCCCGTGAAAATCTGTGTGCACCTTTTAAGAATGGGGTCTCTTCTTTCTCCCAGTCCTGTGGAGCTCTTGCACACAAACCCCACTGGCCTTCAGTGCCAGATGCTCTGGGCGCTCTTTCTCCCCATGCCAGATCCCCAGGCATGGGGATTTAACATGGGTCTCAGAACTCTCACTCCTGTAGCTGAGTCTCTGTGATACAGTTACTTTCCAGTCTGTGGGTCTTCCCATCTGGGAGTTATGGGGATGCTTTTATCGTGTAATCACCTTTCCTACCTCTTGATGTGGTCTCCTCTTTGTCTTCTGGAGTAGAATATCTTTTTTGGAAGTTTAAAGTCCATTTGGTTGAAGGTTGCTCAGCATTTGGTTGTAGTTTTGTTGTTTTTTGGAGATAAGTTGAGCTCCAGTCCTTCTATTCCACCATCTTAATCCAATATCTCCTAGTCTGTTTCTGATCTTAAAGGAAAAGTTTTCAGTTTTTCATTAGCTGTGGCTTTGTTGTTTATGGGCTTTGTGATGTTTAGGTAGTTTCCTTCTGTATTCTTTTGTTGAGGTTTTATAGTAAACAGATGTTGAATTTTGTCAAAAGCCTTTTTTGAATCTATTGAAATGATAATATGACTTTTATTCTTCATTTTGTTAATTGTGTTGTATCACATTGATTGATCTGTTCATATTGAACCATCTTTACATCTCTGGGATAAGTTCCACTTAATTATGGCGTGTGCTCCTTTTAATGTATTGTTGATTTCGGTTTGCTAATATTTTGTTGATGATTTTTGCCTCTATGTTCATCAGTGATATTGGTCTCTAATTTTCTTTTGTTTGTGGTGTTTTTACTTGGTTTTGGTTTCAGGTTGATGCCGACTTTGTAGAATGAATTCAGAGGTATTCCTTCCTCCTCAAATTTTTAGAATAGTTTGAGAAGAATAAATGTTAACTCTTCTTTAAATGTTTGATAGAATTCATATGTGAAGCCATCTGGTCCTGGATTTTTCTTTGTTGGGAATTTTTTTTATTACTGATTAAATTTTGTTATTGATCTGTTCATATTTTCTATTTCTTCCTTCCTGATTCAGTCTTGGGATATTGAACATTTCTAGGAATTTAGACACTTCTAGGTTGTCCATTTTATTGGCATATAATTGTTCACAGTTTTCTCTTATGATCCTTTGTATTTCTGTGTCACTGTTGTAACTTTGTATTTCTGTTTTACTGTTGTAACTTTTATTTCATTTCTGATATTTTATTTACTTGGATCTATCCCCTCACTTTCAGTCTATGTGCGTCTTTAGATCTGAAATGAGAAATGAGTCTCTTGCAGGCAGCATACATTTGGGTCTTGTTTCTTATTCTTTCAGCTACTCTTTATCTTTTGATTGGTGCATTTAATACATTTACATTTAAAGTAATTATTAATAGATATGTATTTATTGCCATTTTGTTTTTCATTTTTAAAAGTTTTTTGTTCTTCTTCTTTTGCTTTTTCCCTTGTGATTTGATGACTATCTGTAGTGTTATGGTTGAGTGCCTTTCTCTTTTTTTAATGTGTGTATCTTTATAGGTTTCTGGTTTGTTATTACCATGTTTTTATATTATGTACCATATATGTGATTATTTTAAGTTGATGATCTCTTAAGTTTGAATGCATTCTAGATTTTAACTCTACCATGCTTTGTGTTTTTGATGTCATATTTTACATTGTTTTTATGTATCTCTTAACTACTTATTGTAGATATAGTTGATTTTTACTACTTTTGTTCTTCATCCTTCCTACTAGCTTTGTATGTTATTGATTTATTACCTTTACTGTTTGTTTTCCTTTACCAGTGAGATCTTCTCTTTCACAATTTCCTTATTTCTAGTTGTCCATTTCTTTTTCACTTATAAAAGTTCCCTTAACATTTCTTGTAAACCTGATTTAGTGGCATTAAATTCTTTTAGCTTTTGCTTGTCTATAGAACTTCCTCTACTTCAAATCTAAGTTATAATCTTTCTAGGTAAATAATTATTGTTTTTAGATTTTTTTTATCACTTTGAATATATTGTGTCACTCCCTTCTGGCCTGCAAAGTTTCTGCTGAAAATCCAGATGATGATCGTATGGGAATTCCTGTGTATGTAACTAGTTGCTTTTCTCTTGCTACTTTTAATATTCTTTCTTTATCATTACTTTTTGCCATTTTAATTACCATGTGTCGTGGTGCGGTCCTCTTTGAGTTGATTCTGTTTCAGACTCTCTGTACTTCCTGGACCTGGATGCCTGTTTTCTTTTCCAGGTTAGGGAAGTTTTCAGCTATTATTTCTTCAGCTGAAGAATATGATATATTTTCTCTGGCCGTTTCTCTTTCTCTTCTCCTTTTGGGACCCCCCCCCCATAATACAAATGTTATTATACTTGATGTTATACCAGAGATCCCTTAAACTGTCCTCATTAAAAATTTTTTTCTTTAAATTTCTGCTACTCTTGTATTTCAGTTTATAGTTCCTCTATATCATCTATCTGGTGCTGATTCCTTCTAGTGTATTTTTTATTGCAGATATTGTATTCTTTAGCTGTGTTTGATTTGTCTTTATATTCTCTAACTCTTTGTTGAAGTTTTCACTATGTTCATTCATTCTTATCCCAAGCTCAGTGAGCATCTTTTATAATTATTACTTTGAGCCCTTTATTTGTAAGATTGCTTATCTATGCTCCCTTTAGTTCTTTTTCTGAGGTTATGTTTTGTTCCTTCATTTGCAATATACTCCTATGTCTCCTCATTTTCCCCAAATTCTCTATGTTTATTTCTATGTGTTAGGTACATCAGTTACATTTTCTAACCTTGAGGAAGTTGCCTTATGTAGGAGATATCTTTGGGGCCCACTCCCCTCTGTCCACAAGAGTTATATGCTCTGGTGATTCCCCCTTTGTGGAGTGCATGTGTTCTTTTGTTCTGACAGGAATGACTACTGTGGGCACATTGGTAGGTGAGTTTGGCCTCTGGCCAGGTTGGCTGTGAGGCCATTCCTCCTACAGTGGTTATGAGTCCACTGGAAGGCAGGGTAGGCTTCCTGTATGGTTGGCCACACAGTCTGGGGGTCATGAGTCTGCTGCTGGCCCACTGGTGGGTAGAGCCAGGTCCCTATGTGACTTGATATATGACTTTTAAAAATTTATATTTCATTTAAAATTTTAATTAGGAGTTCCTGTCATGGCGCAGTGGTTAACGAATCAGGTTCAATCCCTTCCTTAATGATCTGACATTTCCATGAGCTGTGGTATAGGTCACAGATGCAGCTCCGATCTGATGTTGCTGTGGCTCTGGCATAGGCTGGCGACTATAGCTCCAATTCGACCCCTAGCCTGGGAACCTCCATGTGCCATGGGTACAGCCCTGAAAAGACAAAAAAAAATTAATTAAAATATAATTGATTTACAGTGTTACAGTATATACATATAGATACATACACACACATATATGTGTGTGTGTGCTATAGAGTAGGGTCTTGTTGCTTATTTACTCTAAATATAATAGTTTACATATACTAACCTTGAACTCCCTGTCCCTCGCACTCCCTCCCCTTCCCCCTTGGCAACCACAAGTCTGTCCTCTATGTCTGTGAGCCTGTCTCTGTTTTGTAGATAGGTTCATTTGAGATATATTTTAGACTCCACATATAAGTTATATCCTGTAGTATTTGTCCTCTGACTTACTTCACTTCTTAGTATAATAATCTCTAATTGCATCCATGATGCTGCAAATGACATTATTATGTTCTTTTTTATGGCTGAGAAGTGTTCCATTATAATATGTAACACATCTTCTTAATCCATTCATCTGTACATGGATGTTAAGATTGCTTCCAAGTCTAGCTATTACGAATAGTGCTGTTATGAACATAGGGGTGCGTTTATCTTTTTGAATTGTTGTTTTATCTGGGTATAAGCCCAAGAGGAGGATTCCTGGATCATATGGTAATTATATTTTTAGTTTCCTGAGGAACCTCCATACTCTTTGCCATAGTGCCTGCACCAATTTACGTTCCCACCAACAAAGTAGAAGGGGGGGTTCCCTTTTCTCCACACCCTTTCTAGCATTTGTTATTTATAGACTGATTAATGATGGCCATTCTAACCGGTGTGAGGTGATACTTCTTTGTAATTTTGATTTGCTTTTCTCTCAGGATTAGTGATATTGGGCATCTTTACATATGCTTGCTGGCCATCTGTATGTCCTCTCTGGAGAAGTGTCTATTTAGGTCTTTTGTTCATTTTCGATTGGGTTGTTTGTTTTGTTGTTGTTGAGTTGTATGAGTTGTTTGTATATTTTGGAGATTAAGTCCTTGTTAGTCATATGGCTTGATGTAAGATTGAATCTATGTGTGAATGTGATCAGTGTGGAGCTGGGAAGGATGGTCCCATATCATCCTGACCATGCTGCTAAAGGCATGTTCCTTATCTTGGTGGGGTTATTTATTTCCATTTGTTGTTATGCTCTCCACTAGGAAAAGGAGAAATTGTATGTGGAACTAAAGCACATCCTGGCCCGTCAGCCTGGGCCTGAGGCTGCAGAGCAGCTACAGATTTACCGCCACACACTGCGGGAGAAGACTAAGCAGCTGAAAGTAAGTGACCTGCTCTCTCCTGGCTGGGGGATGGCTGAAGGACTGCTACACTCTTGGGGACACCCCTGGACAAGTCCACTGACTTGGCACAAGGAGCTGGTTTCCCAAATGCCATACTCCACTGAGGTCAACTTTTTTAGTCCCCCAGTCCTTGGAGGAGCAGGACAAGCCCCAGAATTACACCTTGCTCCTGGACTAATAGACCTCATACTTCCTTTCACTGAAGAGGGAGATGAGCAAGTGGAGAAAGAATTGGGGAGAGAATGATGACAATGGAATGGAAATTTGGGGGCGAGGGTGTGTGTGGGTTATCTCAAGATGCCTTAGAGGATTTGGATGGTGCGGAAGAACAGAGGACATATTTTAACACCATTGCCCACTGAAGCAGATCACTGTGTCAAAGTAGGTTTTTGCTCTCCTATTCCACCTGAAATAAATGTACACAAAACAAAGACTACCCCCCAGTCCCCAAGGGCCTTGATTCACGAGCATCTATCAAATAAGTAGCCATGAAAGGGCAGTGAAATCATTTTAGTGTTCTGTTAGCATAAATTCCCTTCTGTATCACCTAAGAATGTCAGCTGGGGAGATGGAATATTTTACTCTTACACGTGCCTTTTTAAAATGTTCTCAAAAAGTGTGTGTTCCCACTATATGTTTAGTTTTGCTTCTGAAGCAAGTACTTAGATATTCCTGACATGTTAGGGAAAGCTTATACACACACATGCACAGAACGTAGCACATGCCAGCTGAATCCTGGCACTTACCTGCGCAATGATGGTAATAATCATTGCCTTTCTGCCTGGGGTAAAGTAGATGGCATGCTACTAATAGGGTACTAATCCTTTCACAAACAGAATGTTGTAAAATCACATCCTTTTGCTTAAAAAAGGCAGATGAAACAGAAGTGTAATAACAACATTAATTTTCAAGTTTTCACTCTAAGCATTCATTTCGCATGAGTATCCTGAGACATAATTTGAGTTTTGCAGGAGGCATAATCTTTTGATTATTTTCATTCCTTTAAACAATTGAATATATCAAATAAAAACCACTTTTCTCAGGGGTGGGTGTAGATTTTAAAAGCAAATCTCTGTCTTCATAGAACTTAGCACTGGCTCACATTCGGTGGTTCACAGGAGACTTTTGTTGCTTTAACCCTTTACCTCAGGATATCAAGATTTTTGCTTTGAATGACATGTAACCCCTGGTGGAAGAGTTTCAGAGGTGGGTAACACCAAGCCTGCCCACCAATTTATCCTCATTATTTGCACTCTTCTAGGATATTCCACCTTCATTGTTTGGAAACCAGGTTTTTGTTCCTAAGAGTTTAATGATGAAGACAGATTTTCCTCCAACACAAAAATTATATTCTTTAGCTCACGATAACATATAGAATCCTTTTCACAGCAATTAAGAGAAAGGCGTTCAGAAGCAGATGATCACTTAAAAGATAAAGACCCCCTTTTTATGCAGGTTTTTAAAAGTAGGAAATTAGATGAAAAGCAAATCGAATATGCTCCATGCCCCTTAGAACAATAGCCTCCCTTCTTCTCCCTTGACTTTTGTTGGGGGCAACCCTTGCTTTGGCGGCTTTACACATCTGGTCAGATGAGTAAATGCCCTCTTTTCTTGTCTGGCTTGAAAGCAGTAACATCTATGAACACAAGGGTGGAAGAGGCAGGTAATTAGGCTTCCCATTGTGGTCCCTCATGGCATATATTCTCCCATGCAGATGCCATAGTCCCCTGCCTCTTAGTGCTAAGTGTCCCAAGGCTGGGATAAAGAGAGAACCTGTGAATAGTTCCAAAAGGCACAGTAAAGAGGTGATTGACATTCAGCAGAACAACCCCCTTGGAAAACATATAAATTGAATGTCTGCTTAGTGGTGGTGGCGGCATTATGAGTCCAAATAATTTTTACCATAATTCTTGGATGATTCATACTCCCTAGTGATGACTTTTCTGAATGCTTCAAAAAAAAAAAAAAAAGCCTTTGAAAGCAATTTTATACTGTTATGTCTGGGAGTTTCTCTGTTTCTACTCATAATATTCTTGAAACACATTACACCATTTATACGTGTGCCTGTTTACATGTGCCTGATAGTTCTCCTTTTAAGCAGGGGCATGAGGTTTCATTAAGTTTGTCACTGGATTATGAGCTTTCAGATCTCCGTCAGATTTTTACCCAGATACAGGCCCTGAACTGGTGTGCGGATTAACTACTAAACCTGGGCATGATTTTCTATCTCTAGCCTCGCTGAGGTAAGTGGCAGCAGATTACAAAATTTTTTTTCAGAAAAGGCTATTGTCTCACCACATCTCTTCTGCTAATGCTGCTTTATTTGTCACACTAGGTTTTGTCCTCAGAATTGAATATGTATGAATCACAGAGCCAAGAATATAAGTATGAGATCGAGAAACTTACCAACGAACTGCTGAATTTAAAGAAGAAATACCTTGCTCAGAAACGTAAAGAATACATTCAGAAGTAAGAATTAGTCCGGTGTTCTCCTAATCTTGCTGTGCTTATTAACTGCTGATAGGAAAACAATTAGGAACAGTCATAGAGTCGCAGACTTCGCTGGGGCAAATTAAGTCACAGTAAATGACATTCTGCAGGGCTGGTGTCAGAACAAGATGGGCGTCTTGTCTGATACTGAGACCTCCCTGGGAACCCTAACCAAGATCCATTAGTACCAGCTCACTGGGGGATCTCGTGGGAAGCAGAGGAAACCTAGTGTGATTTTTTTTTTTCCCCCACACTGTTCTCATGCTTTGGAGATAGTCATGCCATAACCACATCTGCAGAGGAGGTCCACAGTCAGTTCTGTATGGGCTGAAGCATATTCACATTTAAAAATAAAGGCAATTTTGCTAAGGGGTCTGGGCTTGGTAAAGCTGCTCTTTTTAATAGTGCAGCTGTATCACTGAAATGAAAAGCAGTTCACAAATGATTTTCACCTCTGTTGTAGATCGAGTGTTTCTGAACTATTTTTCTGCCTAGTGCTCGAGTTCAGTATATGCTGTAGGGTATCAGCCTGAGCTTTCATTCTTCTAGGAGATGATAATGCTGATGTCAGGTGCCCATTTTGGGTTTCAGGATGTCAGAGGAAGTAAATGTTCTCTTCCCTTTGTCTGGGTTGGGAGAGTGGGCCCAGATAAGTCAGTAGGTTTGCACCTTGGCTGTGTGGCATTGCCCAAATCATCTAGTTAACTCACATTATGGTTTGGAATGCATGGGCGTTTCAAGGACTAAGTGAAAGAGGGTTTGAATGCGTCCGCCTATGATTCAGTGATGGCAGCTATTTAAAGTAGCTGGATGTGAATTCATTTGCCAGTAAAAATCTACCCTTCTTGTAAGTCGGAATATTCCCCCATTCCACATTTAGATGCCAGTTCCTTGGTAGACTAAAATACTGCTAAAACTGGAATACTGCTAAAACTTGTAGCTAATTTAGATGGGTCTGACAATGTTCGAGTCTAGCAACTTATCTGATTCTGAATCTATAGTGAGATGCATTAAACGTGTAGGTTCCCAGGTTCCATTTCCAGATATTTGGCTTCAGCAGGTTCTGGATGGGCCTCGAAAATCTGCAGTTTAATTGCTGCTCGGGTGAATTCCATGCACACCAATGCTGGAGAACCACCGATATTAATGATGTGAATTAGATGAACGTTGGAGTGGAGTTCCTGTTGTGGCTCAGTGGTTAATGAACCCTACTAGCATCTGTGAGGATGCGGGTTTGATCCCTGGTCTTGCTCAGTGGATTAAGGATCCAGTGTTGCCGTGAGCTATGATGAAGGTCACAGATGTGACTCATCCTGCGTTGCTGTTGCTGTGGTATAAGCCAGTGGCTACAACTCCAATTAGACCCCTAGCCTGGGAACCTCTATATGCTGTGGGTGTGGCCTTAAAAAGACAAAAAAAAAAATGAATATGGGTGTGAAGACACCATAATTTCCGTGTGAGGCTGGTGTCTGGCTCCATGGCCTTTAAGCTCTTTGAATGCTCGCTCTTATCAGTAAAACATTTTTGAACTTACAACCCCCTAAGTCGTAGTTTTCTATTTCCAATTTCTAATTTGGAATAGGTTTTTTTTGTTTGGTTGTTTGGTTGTTTTTTTTCTTTTTTGCTTTTTTAGGGCCACACCTGCAGCAAATGGAAGTTCCCAGTCTAGGAGACGAATCAGAGCTGCAGCTTCTGGCATACACTGCAGCCACAGCAACATGGGATTTAAGCTGCATCTGAGATCTACACCACAGCTCACAGAAACTGGATACCTGACCTACTGAGCAAGGCCAGAGATCGAAATCACATCCTCATGGATACCAGTTGGATTCATTTCTGCTGTGCTACAGTGGGAACTCCTGTAATAATTTTTATGTGTTTGTTTTTACCTCCAGTATTTTTTTAATTTATAAAGTACATACAAGCACTGTTGTCACTTAGTAATTATTAGTAAAGCTATGCTTTTTAACTTTTAAAGGTTTGTTTTTTCTTTAGGGGTGTACCTGTGGCATATGGAAGTTCCTGGCTAGGGGTGAATTGGGGCTTCAGCTGCTGACCTATGCCACAGCTATAGCAATGCCAGATCCAAGCTGCATCTGTGATCAACACCGCGGCTTGCAGCAACACTGGATCCTTAACCCACTGTGTGAGGCCAGGGATTGAACCTACATCCTCATCCTCTTAACCTGCTGAGCCACAATAGGAACACCCTAAAGATAAAATATTGAATCTCCAGTATATTCTTTCCATTTGCCAGTGGATCATCACACTCATCTATAGAGCTCACGCACTTCGTTTTGGAGACCAGTGGTGTAGTTTAAACAGTTATAAGCTGCTGGCCTGGCTAAACAGTGAATTATCTTTCCAGAGCTAATTAACTTCCCTGCCTTGTCCCTGGGATTTGGCCTAGTTTCCTTTGACCTTATTGATTCCTTGCACCACATACACAGCTTTCTGGACACAGAGGGTACGCTGCCTGACAGAGGGCCCCTGATCGCTTAGCCCTTCCTGGTGGGCCATCTACTAGAATTGTGCTGTCCCTCATCCCCTCTCCCCCAGCAGTATGCCAGTGGATATTTTAATTAAGGTGGATTACCATTACATCAAATTAGAAATTTAGTCCTCTCATTTCACTGGTCACCTTTCACCTGCTCAGTAACCACATGTGGCTAGTGGACGCCTCATGGGGCAGCCCAGATACAGAGGTTTTCCACTATCAGGGAACATGCCATCTGATAGTGCTGCTCTAGAATCTTTGTCTTTGTCATGAATCCTCTTTCTTTTTAGCCCCTCTGACCCAACTAGGGTATTGTTGGTGCTTCCGTTTAGTTGGGATCCATAAACTGAAGGGAGACAGAGAAATATGAGTTCATAGGCGAAGTACAAATGTAAAAGATTGAGGAGCTGAAGGCAAATGTACTGAGGACAGAATAAAACTGCTGAGACGGTTGAGACTGGAAGGAAGAAAGCTGATGGGAGTCGTTAGGATGGTCTATAAATACATTAAAAAGATCATATAAAGGAGACATTATTCCCGTTAGTCTGAATCAGGCCAGAAGCATTAAGCTTAAATTCCTTCGGAGAGGAAAATGTAGGTTATTTAAGGCAAGAGAGGACAAGGTGGGGGTTGCTGCCTGCATCTAACAACAGGCAGAATGTGGACAAGTTGTCAGAGTACTTGAAGGAATCTTCTTTGCTGGATCCACTCAAGGCGAAAGCTTTTGTCCCATTTCTGGCGGATAGTTTTCTATAATAATGAAATCAATTCTGCTAAGAGACAGCTGGATTGATTAACCAATCCTCTACAGGTTCCTTCCAAATAGTATAATTTAAAATACTCTCTGTGGATATTCTCTTCGAATATACTCTGTATAAAAGCAACTCAGATCATTTTTACCTTTTTGCCTTTTTTCAAACACCATTTTTATCCTGCTCCAGTCCTGACCTGCAGCCCCACCCACCTGCCTTAGGCTCCTCTACTCCCGGCCGCCAGGCTGGTCTGGAGTCTGAAGTACAAGTTAGATTCTTTTGCGAAAGGTAGAATTCTCTTCCCTGAGGTGAATCATTTCTAGTTGTCATATCTAACTGGTTTTGGTCTTAGTAGTTTGCTCAATTTTTATTATTTTAATTTTTTTATTTTTTGACTTTTCCAGGGCCTCACCCTTGGACGTTCCCAGGCTAGGGGTCTAACAGGAGCTGTAGCTGCAGGCCTTCGCCACAGCCACAGCAATGCGGGATCCAAGCCGTGTCTGCAACCTACTCCACAGCTCACGGCAACGCCGGATCCTTAACCCACTGAGCAAGGCCAGGGATCGAACCTGCAACCTCATGGTTCCTAGTTGGATTCGATAACCACTGAGCCACGATCGGAACTCCTCGATTTTTATTTTTAAAATGGGACTCCAAAGATGTTTTTCCCAAGATCTCTAACTGTATAGTAGGTAATTTGCATAAGTTTAATATATCTGCAGAAAACCCATGTGTGTGTAAGTGTGGGTATTTAAAGAAAATCTGTATAGAAGATACATTCCAGAATTTAGGGTAGAACTTCCTTTACTGCCAAACGTACTATCTTCTGTATCTTCTCCAGCTTTTCCTGTATCCTAAATGATATCTAGTAGTAACTGCTTATTGTTTAAAGTTATAGGCAGAGTTCCCATTGTGGCTCAGCAGAAATGAATCTGACTAGCATCCATGATCCCTGGCCTTGTTCAGTGGGTTAAAGATCTGGTGTTGCTGTGAGCAGTGGTGTAGGTCACAGATGCTTGGATCTGGCATTGCTGTGGCTCTGGCCGTAGGCCAGCAGCTACAGCTCTGATTTGACCCCTGGCCTGGGAACCTCCATTTGCTGTGGGTGTGGCCCTAAAAAGACAAAAAAAAAAAAAAGATATAGGAAAATTTGTGTTTTATAAATGTCCAAGTGTGATGAGTGACAAATATTTATGTATCCACTGAAACTTGGAGCATAAAAGTTGATAAATGATTTAATTATTATAATTGAGCCAAGAGAAAGATTCTTCTGACTGATCTTTGGAGCTAAACAAATGCTTTTAAAAACAGGCAGGTGATTACAAGTCGGGAGCCTCTAATCTGCAGCGCTTGAGCTATAATGAGGGCTTCTGTGTATTTAGATCAACATTAGTAAGGCACATTTAGTTGTGCCTTTGCCTAATTCTATGTGTTATCAATAACATCTAATTAGATTTAACCTCCTTGTCTAAAACTGAAAGCTTTGATCAAAGCAGTTTTCAGTGGTTAACTCACCTGAGGAACTTAACATCAAACTTAGGAGAGGAAAAAGATAGTAAAGAAGTTAGCTTTCACCTCCTCTGTTACAGGAACAAGGACAGAATAGGCATGGATGATGCCTTCTCCATGGCCAAACCTACTGGCCCTCGTTTCACAGGGGGCGGATTTCCTCTCAGCAAGTCATCCAAGGTGAAGTCCTGACTGGAGGCTACTGGCTGGGTTCAGCCGAAGAGCTCATGAAATTCGCTCTGGAACATTTTGGAGGAATTGCTTTGAAATCCCTTGGATCTGACATTTAGGGAAATCAGTGCTCAGATTCCAGGATGGAAAGAAATGCAGAACTACTGTAGCCATGTACGTAAAAGAGCGATGATGTTCTACTTAGTCCACATGGATATTTACAGAATGTAGTTATATCCATTCAATGAGGCTGACCCATTGCACGAAGCAGATATTTTATTACTACCACGTTGACTGATTTGAAATGCACCACATTTAGGCACTCTGTATGGATGAAACTTTGGGTCCTCGTTTCTCCATTATTGACATTGGTGCATAGATTTTTATATTTTTTTATGAAAATTTGAAATGCAGTGCATTCTTATTCATAAAAATCTAATTACTCCTCATTGACAAGTTATTGATGAGATGGGAAGAAAAGGAAAAATGCTCAAGTATTTAAAAAGTATTTTGAGAGAGTGATTTCTACATGGAATTTCTTTTCAGGCCTGGGGTATGAAAATCTATTCCAGAGAGACATACTAATAAATACTTGATCATAAAAAATAAAAAGAACCTTTGTAGAGATTTTGATCTTTGCTTTGGTAGAGTACGTAATTAAAATTTAAAACTACTGTGAGAAATTTTTAACACATGGATTTGATTCAGAGGAACCTAGGCTGTAAAATGAAGAGTTTGGGCTGGCATCCCTTGAAAGTCTATCCTTTCTGGACCTCACACTTGGAGAACACAGTTACACAGGACAGGGATCTGTTTGGCTTCCAGGCTGCAGGCCAGCATTTTGAGTGACTGAATCCATGGAATTTTCTTTGTGTTGAAGCCACAATTACATGGGTATCAGTTCAAAGTTCCCTCGTTTAGAGTGTTTGTTCAATAATGTTATGTGGGACACTCTGGCTATCTGTCTCACAATAACTTGCCCTCTGCAATTAAAAAATTTTTTTTTCTTTTTATGGCTACACCTGCAGCAGATGGAAGTTCCCGGGCTAAGGGTCAAATTGGAGCTGCAGCTGCTGGCCTACATCATAGTCATAGCAATGCCAGAACCAAGCAGCATCTGCAACCTGTGCCACAGCTTGCAGCACAGTTGGATCCTTAACCCACTGAGTAAGGCCAGGGATGGAACCTGCATCCTCATGGATACTATGTTGGGTTCCTAACCTGCTGAGCCACAACAGGAACTCTCTGACCTCTGTAATTTCTTAAAATAATTGAGGAGTAAGTAGTTCAGGGATAAGCAAGGACAGTATACGTGTATCATTCCATTCGTGCCACAGGACTAAGATTCCCATTGAGAGGAGCAAGAGACTTAAGGAACCCAAGGTGTTTGTTCAGATTATCCAGAGAAGTGGGATTTTAGAGAGATCTCCTGCGTGTTCTGCATCCCCCTCAGTTCACTATCAGAAGCAGACCCAAGGTGATAATGGCCTTGGAAACAACTTGTTATGAAGTGATCCAGGAAACACACCAAGAGTGGGGATGTGGGACTGGGAAGGGAAGGAGACCAAGCTAATGTGCAGTGTCAGGCTCTGTAGTGACAGACTTTGGCTGGACCTTGCAGGGAGCTCTGGAGGCAATGTAATCAGATCTCAAAGTTGTCCATATCAGGCGGAGGGAGCTGGGATATTTATATCCCCCCCATTCTTGTGGTCATTGACTAAGGACTTCTCTGGAGGGGTCCTTCTGGTCTTCCCTGCCTGTAGGCAAAGCAGCTCTCAGAAGGAGATGGCAGTGACTGACTGTTGGAAGTAGAATTGGTTAAGGGCTGGGGGAACCAAGTTGGACAGTGTCATCCTCTGTTGCTTCTCCCACATGATCCCATTTGAGAACTGCCGATGGAAATCCACCTGCAGTATAGCTGGTGACCCGGTGATGAGGTGTGATCATCAGTAATTTGTGTACCATATAGGAGTATAAGGATGGTTAAGTAACAGGAGAATTTGCTAAGAACACTTTAAACCTTAAGAATCACAGTGGGGTCATTTCTATTTTTGAAGATCACTGATGATGTCTTCCCCGAGAGCCAACCACATTCTGTTTAGACAAAAGGCTTTTACAGGTTTGGTAAGGCAAAGCAGTTAGGACACATGCACAGCATTGGAGGGTTTCCTATCCATCCAGGGACATTTTGAAGTACAGCCATAGCCAACGTCCTTCTGAGTCCTTGGTGGCTTTATCAGAGGTTCATTTCTCCAGGGAAACTGGGTCTCTGATTCTTGATCTAACCAAGTGTGGCAAAGACTGGAGACAGATAAATGCCAGGTTCAAATCCTGGCTTATCCTAACAATCGAGTTGTTTTAAGAATTAAATGAGTAAATATACGTAAGCTTAGAACAATGTCAGGCACATAGTAGTTGTTCAGTAAATATCATTATAATTACAGAACAGATAGATACCTTATGTTTTGAAATTTGAGAATAAATTTTGTTACATACTCTTTATTATATCAATCATAAAGGTTATACTTAGCCTCATTTAGAAGGTGAATGATGCTAAAATGTCTGGATAAAGCTAGATTTACTAATGTAATTTATAGTTAAGTATCTTTCAGAAATGCCATATCGGGGACCTCACGAAAACTTCTGTATCATTTTCTTATATTGTGATCTGGGGACAGGTTCTTCACGTTCAGGAGTCAGAGCTTCCAGAAGGAAAGACCTGGATGACCTCTAACTGCTGTCTTCTTGCTTCTCTCTGCTTAATGGGAAAGGGTGGTCAGCCTTTGCTGACAACCTCTGATCTTGATCCCATGAGTCCAGGTCTTGTGGGCTCTGGGAGCTGACGCAACAGTTCTGTACGCTCCATATGCTTATGTTCAAATGGAGGAAGGGTGAATTAAGGCTAGAAAAGGTGGAAGCTACTGCTGCTGCCTCTCATTTACTGCACATCCTGACAGCCCAGGGTATTATAAGCAATAACTATTTAGGTGCAGGTGTTGCTACTGTAACCATGGTACAAAAATGAGCTATTAAAAACACTGAGATTTGCAGATCATTAAAGATAACTGTGAACTCACAGTGGGCTAAGGTGCTTTTAAAATCACAAATTGGAGCTGCATTGTAAAGCAACATTAGGAGATTGTATAGTAGCATCGTTTTACCCCAGGGTTTTGAGCGTGTTAGAAAGAAGTCATGTTGCTAAACCAGTCATTGCCTCTTGGCTGGGCTGATGGGGAGTTATGTTTCCTCTGTTGCTAGAGACATGATAAAGGGGACTCACCGGTTGTTAATTGCTGATCATAGCTTCTCAGCGACTGGTCTTATAACCACGTTTTTATTGTGCTTACCTCTAAAGAAACTGCTCAGAGCAAAGGTTTGTTGCTGTGATAAGCCAAAGAGATGGCGGTACTCAGGGAAAGGCAACAACTCTCCCTGTCATGGGCCACAATTTTGCTATAAACATTTATCCACGGTTGATAATTATTGTTTGATTTCCTGGCTCACTCAACCAGATTCTGAAGTTTGGCCTAGGCTAAGATACCCATCAGACTGTATCATGACCATACTATATCATGACTTCAGAGCAGAATGGCATTTCAGATAGTGGGCAGTTTGAGGAAATATTCTCTCTTAAACACAATCAATTGTGTGGAGGTTTCATTGTAATAGGAGCAAGGAGAGGGCATTTTAAAATATTAAAATGGTAAAATAGTTTAAAAATATTATCTCACTATTTTCTTTGTAGAAGATGGGAGTTATTGTTATGGCATTATCCATTTTTAATTTCTAATTCAATGCTGTTTTAGTATACCATTTCTCATATCTATTATTTAAAAGTTCTATTAGGGTTTTGTGACCCATTAGAATTTTATAACAGCATGAAACGTGATATCAACAGAGCATCATTTTTCTTTAAAATAGACTTTTATTAAAAATACTTTCCCCCTTATTTTAAAGTACTTGATTAAAATACAGACAGAAAATTAGAAAATACAAATAAGCAAAAAGAAAAAGGGCATCAATATTGGTAACTATTGCTTTCCTGGGCTAATGCATGTCTCATTCACCTGGGTTGGAGGTACCAGTCGTTGATGCTCACCATGTTTTCTGACTGATTGGTGCTTATAAATCCCAATTGTTAAATATTTTGAATATCACACTTGAAATACTATTTTTTTTATAACTTTGAGTATTTCCATCTAGACATTTAAAATAAGTATATATAGATATGTTTCATTTAAAAAATCAAAGATATAATTGAGATATAATTTACATTTAATAAAAGCACATATTTAAAGTGTACAGTTTGGTAAGTTTTGACCAGTACATATGCCCATGTAACCACCTCCACAATTACCAGACCCCTATCCCTCTTAAGAATGCCTTTATACCCCTTGGCAGTCAATATTTACAGTCTCCATCCAGCCTAAGCAATGATGGGTCTGCTCTTCATCATTATATACTAGTTATGTCTTTCTTAGATTTCATGTAAATGGAATCATGCAGTAGGCACTCTTTTGCACCTGGCTTTTTTTCGTGTAGTAATTTTTATTTTTTGAAGTTCACCCATGTTGTTGTGTATATCAGTAATTAATCCATTTTTATTGCTCAGTAATATTCCATTATATTGCCAACACAATTTGTCTATTGATTGACCTGTTGATAGAAGTTCAGATTGTTTCCAGTGTTTAGCTATTATGAATAGAGTTGCTGTGAATATTCACGTACATGTTTAATGTGAATAAATATCATTTCTCTGGGGTAAATACTGAGGGATGAAATTGCTGGATTGATTCAAGGGTGAGTGTATATTTAACCTGATAAGAAACTGCCAAACTGGTTTCCTAACTGATTGGACCATTTTACATTCCTACCAACAATGTGTGTGGATTCCAGTTACTCTAATCTTTGTCAGTGTTTAGTAGTGCCAGTATTTTTTTAAGCCATTCTATTGGTTTTATAGTGATAGCTCATTGTGTTTTGAATTTATATTTCCCAATGACTAATAATAATCATTTTTTTCATGTGCTTTTTGTCATTCATATGTGAAATATCTTCAATTCTTTTGACCATTTTTTAATCTTTTTATTAGGTTGTAAAAGTTGTGTATTCGGAATGCAAAACTTTGCCAGGTATATGTATTGCAAATATTTGCCAGGTATATGTATTGTGGCTTACCTTTTCATTTTCTTAACAGTGAATTTTGAAGAGCAGGCCTTTTAAATTTTACTCAGGTCCATTTTAGCCTTATTTTTCCTTATGTAGTTTGTACTTTTCTTATACTAAGTGATTTTTCCTATTCCAACATGGGTAATGATTTTATATCTGTTTTTATATGTAGATTTTTTTGTAGTTTTAATTTTTATGTTTATATTTATGGTCCATTTAGAGTTCATTTTATGTATGGTGTGAGGTTAGAGGTTCATTTTTGTTCCGTATGCCACATCCAGTTGTTCAGCAACATTTGCTGAAAAGGTTGTCATTTTCTATTGAATTACTTTGGCATATTCGTAGAAAATCAGTTGACTTTGAGTAGTTCTATTTATGAACTCTATTCTGTTTTATAGTTCTATAGTTCTATAGTTTATAGTGGGAACTCCTTTTTTTTTTTTTTACTTTGTAACAATATTGAGATTTTTCAATCTGTGAACATGGTATATGGTCCCATTGATTTAGATTTTTAAAATATCAGCACCATTTTGTGGTGTTAAGTGTACTGATATTTCACATATTTTGTTAAATTTATGCCTTAGTATTCTGCAATTTCTGATATTATTATAAATAGTATTTTAAATCTTATTTTCCGTTTGTTATTAGCATGTGGAAATACATCTGGTTTTTGTATATTCCTTTTGTTTCCAAGGATGTTGTTAAAGTCATTTGTTTTACAGTTTTTTGATGTTCCTTAGGATTTTCTATTGGTAACTTTCTACAAATAAAGTTACAATTTTTTCTTGTTTCCAATCAGTATGCTTTTTATTATTTGCTTGTTTCTTTGTTCATGTTCATCATACTTGCACTGGCCAGGACTGCAAGTAAATGTTAGGTCAGAGTGGTGAGAGCTCCATCTCTGCCTTGTTCTTGATGTTAGGATGGAGGTTTCAGTCTTTCATCATGAAGTATGATGTCAGCTATAGAATTTTCATGGATGCCTTTTATTAGGTTGAGGAAGCTCCCTCTGTTGTTTGTTTGCTGAGAGTTTTTAATCATGCATGGATACTAAATTTCATCAGTGCTTTTTCTGCATGTATTGAGATATTCATATGTTTTTTTTTTCTCATTTATGTTGTTAACATAGCGAATTAAGTTGCCTTTCAAATGTTAAACCAACTTTCTACTCTTTGCGTAAACCTCACTTGGTCATTTTTATATATATCACTTTTATGTGTTGTTGAATTAGAATTGCCAACATTTTGTTAATGATGTTTACAGCTGTGTTCATCAGGGGTATCGGTCTGTAGTTCTCTTTTCTTATATATATCTGTCTGGTTTCTGTTTCAAGGGTTTGCTGGCCTCATAAACTGAATTGGGAAATGATCCTTCTCCACACTTTCTTGAAATGCTTTGTGTAGATTTGGCATTATTTCTTCCTTAAATATTTGATGTAATTTGCTGTTAAGGTTATCCGGAATCACATTTTTTTTCTTGTGGGAAGATTTTAAATAGATATGGGGTTATTCGGATTTTCTGTTTCATTTTGTGTTGCTTTTGATAATTCATGTCTTTTAAGAGTTTGTGTATTCCTATAAGTCGTTAAATTTATTGACTTAAAGTTGTTAAATTTATTGACTCAAAGTTGTTAACTTTGCTAGGATCTGGGCAGACACTTCTTATTTCATTCTAGATATTGGTAATTTAAATTATCACTCCTTTTTTTCCTTATGAGAGTCACTCACGGCAACGCCAGATCATTAACCCACTGAGCAAGGCCAGGGATCGAACCCGCAACCTCATGGTCCCTAGTCGGATTTGTTAACCACTGCGCCAAGATGGGAACTCCTAGCTACGAGTTTAACAATAAAATTTTGTTGATATTTTCGAAGAATCAGCTTTTTGTGTTATTAATTTTTCTTTATTGTTAGTTTTTATTTCATTGATTTCTGCTTTAATGCTTAGTATCTTCTTTCTTCTACTTTGGGTTTGATATTCTCTTTCTCTTATTTCTTAAGGTAGTTGATTTTAGCCCTTTCTTTTTAAAAGCTATACATTTCTATCTAAGCTCAGCTTAAAATGAACCCCCATATCTTAATATGCTGTGTTTTCATTATTGTTTAGTTCAATTTCATTACTATTCTGCTTTCCTGTATGACTGTTTCTTTGACTCATGAGCTTTTTAGAATCATGTTTTTAAATTTCACAAACATTTTGAGTACTTTTCTAAATATCTTTTTGTTACTAATTTTAAATTTAATTCTGTAGTCATCAGAGAACATGTACTATATACTTTGAATCATTCCAAAATAATTGATATTTTTTTCACGGGCCGGGTATGGACTATCTTGATGATTTTCTATGTGTATTTGAAAATAACATGTATTTTACTTTTGTGGGTTGGAATGTTGTGTAACTGTCAATTGGGTCAAGTTAGTTTGCTATTGTTTTTCAGGTCTTCTAAATTTTTACTGATTTTCTTTCTACTTCTTCTATTGATTACTGAGAGTCAAGTGTCAAAATTCCAAATATTATTGTGACTTTTTCTATTTATCATTTCATTGTTGTCAATTTTCGTTGCCTGTATTTTGAAGCTTTGAAATTAGTGCATAGACATTTAGGATTATATTTTCTTGATAATTTGACCCTCATTGTTATGGAAGACCTCTATATATTCCTAGTAATATTGTTTGTCTCAAAGTATACTTTGCTTAATATTAATATAGTCACTACAGCTTTATTATTATTAGTGTTTTTATATTACAGTTTTTCACATCCTTTTACTTCTAAGCTGTTGGTATCCTTATATTAAAATATATCCATTATAAATAGAATGTAGTTGGATATTGAATTTTTCCTTTTAAGTTGCCTTTTAATTGGAGGTATTAGACCAGTTTTTGGGGGGGCAGCATCTGTGGCATGTGAAAGTTGCCAGGCTAGGGGTCGAATTGGAGCTGCAGCTGCTAGCCTGTACCACAGCCACGGCAACGTGAGATCTGAGGTGCATCTGTGACCTATACATTAGCTTGTGGCAACAATGGATCCTTAACCCACTGAATGAGGCCAGGGATTAAACCCGCATCCTCATGGATTCTAGTTGGGTTCATTACTACTGAGCCACAGTAGGAACTCTCTGTTTTCTGTTTCATCTGTTAATTATTCCTGTTTTCCTGTCGACTTTTTTATTGTTATCTTATTAGCTTTATTGAAGTGTAATTGACAAGCTGTAAGATATTTAAAGTGCACAACATGATGATTTGATTTATGTGTACACTGTGAAAGAATTCTCCACATTGAGTTAATTAACACATTAATTACCGCACGTATTTACCTTAATTTGGGGGGGGGGTGGTAAGAACATATTAGTTCTATATTCAGCAAATTTCAATTATGTAATACAGTTTTATCAACTATAGCCCCTGTGTTATACTTTAAATCCTCATAACTTATTCCCCTTATAATGGAAAGTTTGTATCCTTTTACCAACCTCTTGTTTATTGTATTGTTTTCTGTTATATATTTTTTCTTTTTTTTACTATATTTTATTTATTTTTTCCCATTGTTTAATGAATTTTATTACAATTATAGGTGTACAAAAATCATCACAACTCAATTTGTTAGCATTTCCATCCTAAACCCTCAGTATATCCCCCCATCTCCCAGATTGGCTTATTTAGAAACCATAGGTTTTCCAAAGTCTGTGAGTCATTATCTGTTCTGCAAAGTTCATTGTGTCTTTTTAGTTTCCACATGTAAGTGGTAGCATTGGATGTTGCTGTCTAATTGTCTGACTGGTTTCACTTCACATGATAATTTCTATGTCCATCCGTGTTGCTATAAATGTTGATATTTCGTTCCTTTTAATGGCTGAGTAATATTCCATTGTGTGTATGTACCATATCTTCCCTATCCACTCCTCTGTCGATGGGCATTTAGGTTGTTTCCATGACTTGGCTATTACATAGAGTGCAGCATTGAACACTGGAGTACATGTGTCTTTTCGAGTCATGGTTTCCTCTGGATAGATGCCCAGGAGTGGGACTGCTGGATCAAATGGTAATTCTACTTTGAGTTTTGTGAGGAATCTCCATACTGTTTTCCACAGTGGTTGCACCACTTTGCATTCCCACCAGCAGTGTAATAGGGATCCTTTTTCTCCACACCCTCTCCAGCACTTATGGTTTGTAGACTTTTTGATGATGGCCATTCTGGTCGGTGTAAGGTGGTACCTCATAGTGGTTTTGGTTTTCATTTCTCTAATGAGGAGTGAGTTGAACATCTTTTCATGTGTTTATTTGCCATCTGCATGTCTTCTTTGGAGAATTGTCTGCCTAGATCTTCTGCCCATTTTTTGATGGGGTTGTTTGTTTCTTTGGTGTTGAGCTGTAGGAGCTATTTGTAAATTTTTGAGATTAATCCATTGTCAGTTGATTCATTTGCAAATATTTTCTCCTATTCTGTGGGTTGTCTTTTCGTTTTGTTTAGGGTTTCCTTTGGTGTGCAGAAACTTTGAGGTTTAATTAAGTCCCATTTGTTTATTTCTCTTTTTATTGTCCTTACTCTGACAGATGGATCTGAAAAGATGTTGCTATCATTTATGTCAGAGAGTGTTTGGCCTATGTTTTCCTCTAAGAGTTTTATAGTATCTGGTCTTATATCTAGATCTTTAATCCATTTTGAGTTTATTTTTGTGAATGGTGTTAGGAAGTGTTCTATTTTCATTGTTTTACATGTGGCTGTCCAGTTTTCTCAGCACCACTTACTGAAGAGGCTGTCTTTTCTCCAGTGTATATTCTTGCCTCCTTTGTCAAAGATTAGTTGACTATAGATGTGTGAGTTTAATTCTGGGCTTTCTATCCTGTTCCACTGATCTATATTTCTGTGTTTGTGCCAGTACCATATGGTTTTGATGACTGTAGCTTTGTAGTAGAGTCTGAAGTCAGGGAGCCTGATTCTTCTATCTCCATTTTTCTTTCTCAGGATGTCTTTGGCTACTATGGGTTTTTTGTGCTTCCAAACAAACTTTAAAGTGTTTTGTTCTAGTTCTGTGAAAAATGTCCTTGGTAATTTGATAGGGATTGCATTGAATCTGTAGATTTCCTTGGTTAGTATAGTCATTTTGATAATATTGACTCTTCCAATCCAAGAGCATGGTATGTCTTTCCATCTGTTCATATCATCCTTGATTTCTTTCATCAGCTCTTATAGTTTTCAGAATACAGTTCTTTTGTCTCTTTAGGTAGGTTTATTCCTAAGTATTTGATTATTTTTGATGTGATGGTAAATGGGACTGCTTCCCTAATTTCTCTTTCTGAACTCTTCATTGTTAGTATATAGAAATGCAGTTGATTTCTGTGTATTATTTTTGTATCCTGCAACTTTGTCAAATTCATTAATGAACTCTAACAGTTTTCTGGTAGAGTCTTTAGGATTCTTTAGGTATAGTATCATGTCATCTGCAAATAGTGATAGTTTTACTTCCTTGTTCCCAATTTGGATTCCTTTTATTTCTTTTTCTTCTCTGATTGCTGTAGCTAGGACTTCCAGAACTATGTTGAATAGTAGTGGCGAGAGTGGACATCCCTGTCTTGTTCCTGATCTCAGTGAGAATTCTTTCAGCTTCTCACCATTGAGAATGATGTGAGCTCTGGGTTTGTCATAGGTGGCCTTTATTATGTTGAGGTAGGTTCCCTCTCTGCCCACTTTCTGAAGGGTTTTTATCAGAAATGGGTGTTGGATTTTTGTCAAAGGCTTTTTCTGCGTCTATGGAGAGGATCATATGGTTTTTATTCTTCAGTTTGTTAATGTGGTGTATCACACTGATTGATTTGTGGATATTGAAGAATCCTTGCATCCCTGGGATAAATCCCACTTGGTCATGATGTACAAACCTTTTAATGTATTGTTGGATTCAGTTGGCTAGTATTTTGTTGAGGATCTTTGCATCTATGTTCATCAGTGAGATGGGCCTGTAATTTTCTCTTTTTTTTTTGTCTGGTTTTGGTATCAGGGTGATGGTTGCCTCATAGAATGAGTTTCGGAGTGTCCCTTCCTCTGTAATTTTTTGGAAGAGTTTCAGAAGGATAGGTGTTAGGTCTTCTCTAAATGTTTGATAGAATTCGCCTGTGAAGAAGCCATCTGGTCCTGGACTTTAGTTTGTTGGAAGTTTTTTAATCACAGTTTCAATTTCAGAACTTGTGATTGGCCTATTCATATTTTCTATTTCATCTTGGTTTAGTCTTGGGAGATTGTACTTTTCTAAGAATGTGTCCATTTCTTCTAGATTTTCCATTTTATTGCCATATAGTTGCATATAGTAGTCTCTTATGATCATTTGTATTTCTGTGATGTCTGTTATTCCTTCTCCTTTTTCATTTCTACTTTTATTGATTTATGTCCTCTCTTTTTTTCTTGATAAGTCTGGCTAAGGGTTTATCAATTTTGTTGATCTTTTCAAAGGACCAGCTTTTAATTTCATCAATCTTTTCTATGGTTTTCTTCATTTCTATTTCATTGATTTCTGCTCTGATCTTTATAATTCCTTTTCTTCTACTAACTTTGTGTCTTGTCAGTTCTTCCCTCTCTAGCTGCTT
The DNA here is from genome assembly GCA_004024745.2 of Catagonus wagneri. Classification (NCBI taxonomy): domain Eukaryota; kingdom Metazoa; phylum Chordata; class Mammalia; order Artiodactyla; family Tayassuidae; genus Catagonus; species Catagonus wagneri. Next base: position 25,044,590 of record PVHT021183705.1, on the reverse strand, counting down.
TAGATGTAAAGTTAGGTTGTTTATTTGAGCTTTTTCTTGTTTCCTGAGGTAGGCTTGTATTGCTCTAAACTTTCCTCTTTGAACTGCTTTTGCTGCATGCCAAAGGTTTTGGAGTGCCGTATCTTTGTTGTCATTTACTTCTATGTATCTTTTTAAATTTCCTCTTTGATTTCTTCAGTGACCCAATGGTTGTTTAGTAGCATGTTGTTTAGTCTCCACATGTTTGTATTTTTTGCTGTTTTTTTCTTGTTGTTGATTTCCAGTCATATAGCTTTGTGGTCATAGATGCTTGATATGATTTCAATTTTTTTAAAGTTACTGAGGCTTGATTTGTAGCCCAGGATATGATGAATCTTAGAGAATGTTCTATGCGCACTTGAGAAGAATGTGTATTCTGTTGCTTTTGGATGGAATGTTCTATAAATATCTATTAAGTCCATCTGATCTAATGTTTCATTCAGGGCCTGTGTTTCCTTATTGATTTTCTGTCTGGATGACCTGTCCATTGCTGTAAGTGGTGTGTTAAAGTCCCCCACTCTGATTGTGTTATTGTTGATTTCTCCTTTTGAGGTTCTTAGCAGTTGCCTTATATATTGTGGTGATCCTATGTTCGGTGCGTAGATATTTAAAATTATTATATCTTCTTCTTGGATTGATCCTTTGATCATTATGTAGTGCCCTTCCTTGTCTCTTAAAATGTTCTTCATTTTAAGGTCTATTTTTGTCTGATATGAGTATTGCTACTCCGGTTTTCTTTTGATTCCCGTTTGCATGGAATATTTTCTTCCATCCTCTCACTTTCAATTTGTATGTGTCCCTAGAAGTGAAGTGGTTCTCTTGAAGACAGCATATACATGGGTCTTGTTTTTGTATCCATTCAGCTAGTCTATGTCTTTTGGTTGGAACATTTAGTCCGTTAACATTTAAGGTAATTATTGATATGTATGTTCTTATTGCCATTTTATTAACTGTTTTGTATTTTTGTTGCTCTTTTTTTCTTCCCTTATTCTCTTGTGTCTCCTCTCACAAGACGACTATCTTTAACGTTGTATTTGAGTTGATTTTTCTTATTTGTTTGTGTATCAGTTGTAGATTTTTGGTTTGCAGTTACCCTGAAGTTTTGATATAGGAGTCTATATAAAATGAGATTCTTTTAAGTTGTTGGTTTCTTAATTGCATGTGTGTCTCCAGTGTCCTGCATTTGTGCTCTCTTCTCATGATTTCTGATTTTGGTAGCATAATTGTGCATGGATGATTCAGTATCTTTACTGTATATATGCCTTTACTGGTGAGCCTTGTCATTTGTGGTGTTTTTGTTCCAGGTTGTGGCCTTTTCTTTTCTGCCTAGAGAAGTTCCCTTAGTATTTGTTGTAAAGCTTGTTAATGTTGCAGAAATCTCTTAGCTTTTGCTTATCTGTAAAGGTTTTGATCTCTCCTTCAAATATGATTGAGAGCCTTGCTGGGTGAAGCAATCTTGGTTGGAAGTTTTTTCCTTTCATGACATTCAATATATCATGCCACTCCCTTCTGGCCTGCAGAATTTCAACTGAAAAATCTGCTGATTACCTTAGAGGGGTTCCCTTGTATGTGATTTGCTTCTTTTCCCCAGCTGCTTTCAGTATTTTCTCTTTGTCTTTAATTTTGGTCATTTTGATTAATATGTGTCTCGGGGTGTTCCTTCTTGGATTTATTTTATATGGTACTCATTGAGCTTCCTGGATTTGACTGAGTGGTTCCTTTCCCGTATTAGGGAAGTTTTCAGTTATTATCTCTTAGAATATTTTTTCTGTCCCCTTCTCTCTCTCTTCTCCCTCTGGCACCCCTATAATACGGATGTTGGTGCGTTTAACATTATCCCAGATTTCTCTAAGACTCCCCTCACTTCCTTTCAATCTTTTATCTCTTTTCTCTTCTGCATTAGTGATTTCCACTAATCTTTCTTCCACCTCACTGATTCATTCTTCTGCTTCCGGTATTCTACTGTTGGCTGCTTCTAATGAATTTTTTATTTCAGTTACTGTATTTTGCATCTCTTCTTGTTTAATTTTTACATCTTGTATTTCTCTGCTCAGTGTTTCCTGTAAATTATCAATCTTTGCCTCCAGTTTATTTCCAATGCCTTGCATCATCTTCAGCATCAACCGTCTAAAGTCTCTTTCTGGGAGACTGATAATCTCCTCATCACTGAGCTGTCTTTCTGGGCTTTTTTCTCCCTTATCTGAGTTATGATTTTCTGTCTTTTCATTTTTATAGGTTTTTGATGTGGTGACCTTTTTGTAGACAATAGAGGTGTAGCCTCTCTTAGTTCTGGTTTTGCCTCCCCTGTGGCCAAAGTTGGTATTGGGGGGGGGGGCTTGCTGTAGGCTTCCCTATGGGAGGGACTGGTGCCTGCCCACTGGTAGGTGGGCTGACTCCTATCCCTCTGATGGGTGGGGCTTTTTCTCTGTGTGAAATTAGAGGCTGGCTGTGTGCCTGAGGGATCTTTAGGCAACTTATTTACTGATGGGTGGGGCTGTGATCCTACCTGGATTATTGTTTGGCCTGGGGCTTCTCAGCGCTGATGGGAGGGACCAGATTTTCCCAGAAATGGCCACCTGCAGAGAAATGCAGGCTGCTGAATATCCCCCAGAGCTTCACCTCCAATGCCCTTCCCCCACAACAAGCCACAGTCACCCTGTTTTCCCAGCAGATCCTCCAAGAATTGCTGTCAGGTTCCACCCAGATTCCTATGGAGACTGCTTTGCCCTGGGACCCTAGTGCACGTGAAAGTCTGTGTGTGCCTTTCAAGAATGGGGTCTCTGTTTCCCCCAGTCCTGTGGAACTCCTGCACACAAGCCCAGCTGACCTTTAATGCCAGATCCTCCGGGGACTCTTTCTCCCCATGCCAGATCCCCAGACATGGGGATTTGATGCGGGGCTCAGAACTCTCAGTCCTATAGCTGAGTCTCTGTGATAGTTACTTTTCAGTCTGTGGGGCTTCCCACCTGGGAGGTATGGGGTTGCTTACGTCACATAATCGCTCCTCCTACCTCTTGAAGTAGTCTCCACTTTGTCTTCTGGAGTAGAAAATCTTTTTTTGGAAGTTTAAAGTCCATTTGGTTGAAGGTTGCTTGGCATTTGGTTGTAGTTTTGTTGTTTTTTGGGAGAGAAGTTGAGCTCCAGTCCTTCTATTCCACCATCTTAATCCAAATTCTGTTATATATTTTTTCTGAATGTGAATCTGCACATATTATCTTTTTTCCCCTGAATTAACATATCTTTTTCTTTACAAAATTCATCTTATAAAATCTTATAGTGATTTTTCATATTTTGGTATTTTTTTTCTATTTTGTTATGATGTGCTTTGGTATGGTTTCTTTATGTGATTTTATTCTGCTTGGAGGTCATTGAGATTATTGGACCCATAGGCTTATAGTTTTCATAAAATTTGGAAATAACTTGGCCATATTTCTTTAATTTTTTTTTCTTTCTGGGGTTTCTATTATATTGGATAGTTTGCTAATATCTTATGGCATAGATTTATCTATTTTCAGCCTTTTAAAATTTTATTTTGTGATTCTTTGGAGTAGAAACTTTGGGTAGTTTCTATTGCTATATCTTAAAGTTTCACCAATATTTCTTTGTGTAGTGTTTACTCTGTGGTTAAACTATTCAGTACGTTTTATTTTTTAGATATTATATTTTTCAGCTTTATAATTTTATTTAGTTACTTTTGAATCTTTCATCTCTTTTCTTTTTATGTTCATGCATTTTTTATGTCCATGAGCTGTTTTTATTTTTACTATAGCTGTTTTGAAATACCTTTCTACTAATTCCATCACCTCTGTAATTTATGGCTCTTTCTACTGACTCAGAATTTTCTGCTGGTTTGGTTAACATTTCCCTGCATCTTTGCAAATCTGGTAATTTTTCCTTTCTTTCTTTCTTTCTTTCTTTCTTTCTTTCTTTCTTTCTTTCTTTCCTTCTTTCCTTCCTTCCTTCCTTCCTTCATTCCTTTCTTCCTTCCTGCCCTCCCTCCCTCCCCCCTTCCCTCCTTGTTTCTTTCCTTCCTTTCATTTTTTTGTCGTTTTAGGGCTGCATCTGTGGCAAATGGAGGTTCCCAGGCTAGGGGTCAAATCAGAGCTGTAGCCACTGGCCCATGCCACAGCCACAGCAACACCAGATCCAAGCCACGTCTCCTACACCGCAGCTCATGGCAATGACATATCCTTCACCCACTGAGCAAGGCCAGGGATTAACCCTGTGTCATCATGGATCCTAGTCAGACTCATTTCTACTGAGCCACGGCAGGAACTCGCACAAATCTGGTAATTTTCTATTGGATGAGTAGGTTAATATATTAATATTAATATTGTGAGTATTACACTATTGAGTGCCTGGATTTTGTTGTCTTCCTTTATTTATTTATTTTTTTTTTGCCTTTTGTCATTTTATGGCCGCAGGTTTTTTATGGCTGCACCCGCGGCATATGGAGGTTCCCAGGCTAGGGGTCTAATCGGAGCTGTGGCCACTGGCCTGCGCCGCAGCCACAGCAACGCAGGATCCGAGCCGCGTCTGCAACCTACACCACAGCTCACGGCAACGCCGGATCGTTAACCCACTGAGCAAGGGCAGGGATCGAACCCGCAACCTCATGGTTCCCAGTCGGATTCGTTAACCACTGCGCCA